>ML273000.1:2918-43432 GCA_005239495.1 Nicotiana undulata
AGTAAAACAGTCCCCCAAGGGGTAAACAGATCGGCACTAGGCCCCAAACACGGCTTACAGCCCAAATCATATCATAATAAAATAGTACTAATTAAGCATAGGCTTAAAAGTCGGTTTAGCAACTCAATAGTCACCAAAATAGGAAAGACTTTTCCAAAGTTTCCACCTTTTTATTTCAAAACCCTTGAAAGGGTGCATAGTCCGGGGTTTTATACCCTCGGGACAGGAATTCAAGACATTACTTAACTCAAAACTAGCCCGGAATTATTCCGCAACACGCTTGCCTCTCGAATCAACCTCCGAAGGCTCAAATTCTACCAAGTTCAGATTTTTTATCATTAATATATGCTTAAGGAATAAATTCCAATCGAAAGATATCAATTTTACTCAAAAATCCAAAACCGGGCAAAACCCGACCCCCGGGCCCGTGTCCCGAAACACAGTAATTTTTACAGAAAAGTGTTCTTAATCTTCTTACAATTCCGTACATATAAAGAACACCAAAATCGGAGTTCGTTTGACCCCTCAAATCGACCCTTGAAGGTCTCATAATCCCATGCCCCAAAATCCTATTTTTCTACTGTTTTTCATGAATTAAAGGCTGAGATTATGGTCTTTAATCACCCATAAACGAATTTTAATAATAAAATTACTTACTTCTGCGATACCCAATGATTTTCTCCTTCAAAATTCGTCCAAAAAGCTCCTTGTCCGTACACAAATGGTGAAATAAGGATTTAAGTCGCGAAGGGTTTTATTTAAATATGCCCAGTGATTCCTTCACCGCGATCGCAGCCTTGCCCCTGCGATCGCATAGTGTTACGTCCTTTGACTTTCGAGATCTCAGCCTTAAGCACGCGATCACGCTTCACCCTCACACAACATCACGCGATCGCAACCGTGCCCACGCGATCGCGATGCACCATCAGCTACTCCCTCACGCGCCCAATTACTCTACGCGATCGCGAACTCCACTACGCGATCGCACTTCACACCCCACTCAACTCACGCGATCGCGACCTCCTCTATGCGATCACGAAGAACAAAAATCTGCCATTCCTCAGTTAACCCTACGCGATCGCGATCAAGTCCACGCGATCGTAGTGAACAAATTCCAGCTGCATAAACACCAGAAAACCAGCAGTGTTTTCAAGGCTAAACGAGTCCGTTAACCATCCGAAATCAATCCCGAGCCCCTCGGGACCCCAACCAATTATACCAACACATCCCATAACATCATTCAAACTTAGTCGCACTCTCGAAACACCAAATTCACATCGGATTCAAGCCTAAGAACTTTGAAATTTCTAAAATTCACCAATGATGCCGAAACTATCCAAATCAACTCCGATTGACCTGAAATTTTGCAGACAAGTCAAAAATGACATTACGAACTTGTTCCAACTATCGGAATTCCATTCTGACCCCTATAGCCTATTTTCTACTGCCGTCCGGAATTCGCTAAAAACCAACTTTCGCCAATTCAAGCCTAATTCTACACCGGACATCACAAAATTATTCTGAACACACTCCTAAGCCCCAAATCACCTAACGAAGCTATCCGAGTCATAAAATACGCATTCCGAGGTCGTTTACCAATAAGTCAACTCTTAATTGACTTTTCCCATTTAAAGGCTATTCTTAAGGACTAAGTGTCTGAATTCTCATTTAACCATTCTGATTCCAAGCCTATCAACTCTAACACATTAATAACAAAATAACCAATATATAATAAGTCAATAGCAACAGTTATGATGAAGGTTTTACGTAACGACGGACCGGGTCGTTACAACTCTACTCTTTCTTTAGCATAACAGAGGAACAAGTAGACTGTTCTGAACTCTCTCACACACACATATTCTCTCTTGTTATTCTTGCTCGTTACTTGCTATTATCTGTTGGCTGCAAGTGAAGGATGAGTAATTATACACTCTACTGCTCTTCATTCTGCACTTATTCTCTACCCTAACTGGTATGTTTTCAGTTTAGCTTCAAGCCTCCAAAACAATATGTTTCTATTTATACTGCAATTCCTTTTGTTTTTACTATGCGTTTACTTGTGGTTCTGTTGTCTACCTTACAATCAGCATAGTTACTAGGTATTTTACCAATGTGATTGTCCTTTACCTTTAGTTTCAGCATGTTTACTGCCTTCCTATATGTTTCACTGTGACTCTGCCTTACCCCTGATTCCCAGCACACTACAAGCATGCACTATATGTCACTTAGTCACTTTGTAATCCTGGATACATGCTACACTCGTGAGTCCTTCCCCTGAACCTATATGTAACTCTGTTTGTTATATGCTATCCCCTTCTTTAGCACTCCCTCAATCTAATTCTGTTAAGTTCCCGGCATGAATCCTTTTTGACAAACTATTTCTTTTATTGTTTAGGTTCTGTACAAGCCTATGATACTCTAGTACTTCTCTGATGTTAACTTGGATACAAATCTATTTCTATATAGATGGCCTATTTGTCCCCAAGCCCTGCTTCCCTGATTGTGGTTGTTTCCCTATGCTCTATACTATTTGGTGCTGGTTGGTTATTCTGATTGCTCTCTCCTCTTTCCCTTTCAAAAGATACTTTCCTAAGCTACTCTCTTACTGTTATGCAAACATATTTCAAATAAACTATTTTTTTAACTCAACTCTTTAAAAACTACGTCAAGCACTCTCTCATAAACTCCTAGAAGTCTAGGTTATGCCTCTTTAATGTGTGATTGTTTGGGATCCCTATGAGATCCCACTAAACTCTGACACATTAGAGCTGGCTCTTCCACACTGCACTTACTCAACATGGTTATGAAAATTCGGGTGTGAGCACTGATCGGGATCCCTTGAGATCCTTAAAGAACTCTGACACACCTGGATTTGTATGAAAGGTTGTGAACAATAATGGCATTGAGAAACTCTAGAGATTTTGGGCCTATCCGTAGGCTTCCTATAGTATAACTTCTTCTTTTCTTATTTCAATTATGTAATTTATGCAAATGGTCTGTAATAATTATTATAAACAACTCTTGGGGTGGATAGTGAAAATGGAGGGTTGTTCATGCATGCTTTAGCTATTAGAAGGGTAGAAAACATGCTACTAGGCTTTATTCCCTATCTGCGCAGTAGAAACCATGTTTAGGCCCATTTGTTCAATTCATGCATTAGAAATCATGCTTCTTAGGTCTCATGTCTACTGTTTCAGCATGTGTATTTTTACTGTCATTGTCACTTAGAAAATCCTGTGCTAATAACCAACACTTTGCCATCATGTTATCCGTTTTCATGTACACTTAGAGATCTTGATTTAGGGTAAAAACAACGCTAATAAACAGGTCATCTTCACATCTTCTACATATTCTGAAAGCATGTTCAAATGATGTAATATTTATGCGTTTAGAAAAATCTTGCTTAGGTTCTGCATATACATCATCTCTGTGCATTAGATAACATGTTAGGTTTGCATTCATACTCGTTTAAACACACCTAGTTTGACTACTGATGCACGAAAAGGAATATAAACAACTTCACTCAATTCTCGCAATCAACTGGTAATAATTTCTGAACTTTGAACACTTATACAACATGTTTAGTCTTTCTCTAAAGTAATTCTGGTAATTGGTATATCATCTCACACTTAGGGGAATATGTTTCTTTTATGTGTACTTCTTAATGCTCAACAACTTTTAAAATCAGTAGGCAAACTGATTAGGCCTTCCTGGGTTATACAACAAAATCTGCTTCTCTGATACATTCTGAATTTACCTAGATATCATGCTTTAGGACTCTAAAATTAAATGCTGCCCTTAACTGTGTTTGAGTCAAGCTGACTATTTGCATCACCTGTGGAGGTATACTTGAGCCTTCTTGTCACGACCCAAAATCCTAACTCAGGTCATGATGGCGCCCAACAGCGGGGTTAGGCAAGCCAACACTCAATTTACTAAGGGTTCTTTATTATTTGATTAAACATTTCAACATATACCAAGTTTTAAAGTTCGAAGCATAAATCGAGAAGGATAATTAACCAGTTTTAACCAAAAACAGTCATAAGGAGGCATGAGCCAATATATATACAGTCCCGTAATCCATAATAACTACTGCGTGTGTGCCAGGAACTAGTGTCACAAGTCCTACGGGCATCCTAACAAAATATACAAAAGATATAATATACAGTTCCATTGTCTGAAAGAAATAGACGGGAAATAACAAAAGAAACTCCATGGTGTTGTCGAGGATCGTCAGGAGAAGCATCTCACCATGAAGTCAGGTCCAACTATAATCAGAATCGAGCTCCGGTCTGATAACCAGAAGCACCAGCCTGAGAACTTGTACAATTAAGTACAGAAGCGTAGCATGAGTACATTAAATAAATATGTACCTAGTGAGTATCCCGTCTAATCTCGAAGAAGTAGTGACGAGAGGTTGACTTGACACTCACTAAGGTCCAACAATATAATTTAACAGAATATGATGAAACGGTAGGCATGTGAAGGTAGTAAGGAAGCAAATATTAAAGGCACTGAAATCCAAATAAATACTGGGAGTAAATAAACAACCACTACTTCATTTTCCCCCAAATATCTGTCAAATCAATATCCATGAAGTCATCAACAATTATCATGCGCATACGGGATAAGGACAACCGGCCTAAGCCATAAAATAATCATATATGTGCACTGCCGAGGGTCGAACGATCCGAACCATAAGTGCATCTTTCAATCTCGCCGTGGCGTACGGCCCGCTGCCATGAGAGTGGGGGAAGTAACACTCCGCTCGCGGAATGTAAATTGCGAAGCGGTCACATGCACACACAATATTCCTTTAAAATTACTTTCCAGTGAACAATTCCTTTAAATTATCAAATTCCATGATCTCAGGGAACAAGCTACCTATAACATGAATTCATGAAGCATATAATTCATTTCGAGGAAAAACACAAGGCACGATGTGGGCCTAACTACCTTGACATAACAATAATAGCTGCTACGTACGGACTCTCATCACTCAGTATGTACGTAGCCCCCACAAACATTAACACATAGCATTTAGATCACCTATGGGGACAATTCCCTCTTACAAGGTTATAAAGGAGACTCACCTCGTGTCGAACCTACTCCCCGGGTCAAGATTGCGCCCGAAACTCTAAACTCGTCACCCAAAGACTCGAAACTAATCAAACGTTACGTAAATATATCAAATTATACTCAAAGCATGGAATTATCCTCCTCACTTAGTCAATTCATCATTCTTGAAGAAAATCCCAAAATTCACCCCCGAGCCCGCACGCTCGGATTCCGAAAATTTTCGAAGGAAACACTCGCCCATAACCTAAGGATCATTAATATATGATTTCTGTATGATTTCATACCCAATTCACGGGTAATTCCCTAAATTCTCGAAAGCCCTAGGTTACTACACAATTCCTTGATTTTCACTAATTAGGTAGTTAATTTAACTAGTAATTCAAGTATTAAACTAACACTAGGGTAGAATTTACTTACCTCTTCAGTAGCTAGGTCGTGGGGCAGTTTTCACAAGCTCTCAATGTCTCTAATAGTGGAAGAAATGGAGAAAAATGAACATTTCCCATGTTTTAAAAGAACACACTGCCTACAGTGGTTCCGCACCTGCGGCTCAAGGACCGCACCTGCGGTCTCGCACCTGCGGAAGTGGAAAAGAGGGCCTGGGCTCGCACCTGCGGTCAGGAGTCCGCACCTGCGGGAAAAGGTCCGCACCTGCGAGAAATGGGCAGCCCACCTGCGAGGCTGGGACCGCAGGAGCAGTCTCGCACCTGCGACTGGCAACCCCACCTGCTGTCACACCAGATAAGGTACACCAGCTACTGCTTCAGCTGGTTTTTGGCCTCGTTTGGTGGCCGAGGGGCACCTGGGCCCACCCGAGCCCCCGTCCAAATACACCAACAAGTCCCAAATCATAATACAGACTCGCTCGAGCCTTCAGAATACTCTAAACAACACAAAAACTCAAAATCACACCTCAAACCCCCTAAAGATCAAACTTAAGAACTTTAAGTTCTTGAATTCAGTATCAATGTGCCGAATCGACCTATACTACTCGGAATGACACCAAATTTTGCGAGAAAGTCATAAATGAAATGAAGGAACTATTCCCGGTCTCGGAATCCCGTTCGAACCTCAATAACACAAAAACACGTTCCAAACCAAATTTCAAACTTAAGGAAACTCTTATTTGGATAATGAGCGCCGAAACGCTCCCGGGTCATCCAAAACCCATTCCGAACATACTCCCAAGTTCGAAATCATCATACGAAGCTACCGGAACCATCGAAACTCGATTCCGAGGTCGTTTACTCAAAATGTTGACCGAAGTCAAACTTGGCCAAAAAGGCCAACCTTAAGGAACTAAGTGTTCCTATACCACTCTAAACACTTCCGAACCCCGAACTACCCATCACCGCAAGTCATAAATCATGATAAGCCGCTATGGGAAGTTTCGTTTAGGGGAACAGGGTCCGATAATGCAAAACGACCGGTTGGGTCGTTACATTCTCCACCTCTTAAACAAATGTTCGTCCCCGAACGAGTCTAGAATCATACCCGAAGTGCTAAATAAGTGCGGATATCTACTCCGCATGTCCTCCTCGGACTCCCAGGTCGCTTCCTCGACTGGTTGGCCCCTCCACTGGCCCCTCACCGCAGAAACTCTCTTGGACCTCAACTGGCGATCCTGTCTATCAATAATAGCAACTTGCTCATCCTCGTAGCCCAACCTCTGATCCAACTGAATAGTGCTGAAATCAACCACGTGAGAGAAATCGACGTGGTACCTCCGGACCATGGATACATGAAAAACCGGATGAACTTCTGATAAACTAGGAGGTAAAGCTAGCTCATAAGCAACCTACCCAACTCTCCTCAACACCTCGAAGGGATCGATAAACCTCGTGCTCAACTTGCCCTTCCTTCCGAACCTCATAATACCCTTCATCGGCGAGACCTTCAACAGAACCTTGTCTCTCTCCATATATGATATATTATGTGCCCTCTGATCCACGTAACTCTTCTGTCTGGACTGTGCTATGCGGAGCCTTTCTGGAATAAACTTTACCTCCTCTAAGGCATCCTTCACCAGGTCGGTGCCATATAACTTAGCCTCGCCAGGCTCAAACCACCCGATAGGAGAACGACATCGCCGACCATACAAAGCCTCAAATGGAGCCATCTCGATGCTGGACTGATAACTATTATTGTAAGCAAACTCAGCCAAAGGAAAGAACTGGTCCCACTGACCTCCGAAGTCAATCACACATGCCCTGAGCATGTCCTCCAATATCTGAATTGTACGCTCTGACTGACCATCAGTCTGAGGGTGAAATGTTGTGCTGAGATCTATCTGGTTACCCATATCACTATGCAATGCTTTCCAGAAGTGCGAGGTAAACTGAGGACCTCGATCTGAAATAATGGACACCGGCACACTGTGCAACTGGACTATTTCCCGAATGTAGATCTGGGCCAACCTCTCAGAAGTATATGTAGTAGCCACTGGAATGAAATGCACCAATTTAGTCAATATATCCACGATGACCCAAACTGCGTCAGCTTTCCGCAAAGTCCGAGGCAACCCAACCACGATGTCCATAGTAATGCGCTCCCATTTCCACTTAGGAATGGGCATCTGCTGAAGTAGGCCTCCTGGCCTCTGGTGCTAATACTTAACCTCCTGGCAATTAAGATACCTAGCCACATACTTCACAATGTCCCTCTTCATCCGCCTCCACCAGTAATGCTGCTTTAAATCACGATACATCTTCGTAGCACCAGGATGAACAGAATACCGAGAACTGTGTGCCTCCTCTAGAATCCTCCCTCTAAGGCCATCGACATTAGGAACATATAAACGGCCCTGAAGTCTCAGAACACCATCCTCGCCAATAGTAACCTCCTTGGCACCACCCTGAATCACCGTCTCCCCAAGCTCTGCTAAGCGCGGATCATCAAAATGTCGAGCCTTAATCTCTCCCAATAACGAAGACTGAGCAACCACATGTGCTAAAACTCGACGAGGCTCTGAAAGGTCTAACCTCACTAGGAGATTAGCCAAGGACTGAATGTCCAAGGCTAGAGGTCTCTCCTCTGCTGCAATATAAGCCAAGCTACCCATGCTCTCTGCCTTCCTGCTTAAGGCATGTGCTACCACATTTGCCTTGCCCGAATAATAAAGAATGGTGATATGATAATCCTTCAACCACTCAAGCCATATACGCTGCCTCAAATTAAGATCCCTCTACTTGAATAAGTGTTGCAAGTTGCAGTGGTCTGTATAAACCTCACATGACACTCCATACAAGTAATGCCTCAAAATCTTAAGAGCATGAATAATCGTCGCCAACTCTAAATCGTGCACATGGTAATTCTTCTCATGATCCTTCAGCTGACGCGAAGCATAAGATATAACTCTCCCTTCCTGCATCAATACACACCCTAAGAAAACGCGTGAAGCATCGCAATATACTGTATACATCCCAGAACCTGAAGGCAATTCCAGAACTGGTGCTGAAGTCAATGCTACCTTGAGCTTCTAAAAGCTCGCCTCACACTCGTCGGACCACCGGAACGGGGCGTTCTTCTGAGTTAATCTAGTCAATGAGGCTGCAATAGAAGAAAACCCCTCCACAAATCGGCGGTAATAGCCTGCTAGACCAAGAAACTCCTGATCTCCGTAGCCGAAGTAGGATGCGGCCAACTCTGAACTGCTTCAATATTCTAAGGATCAACCTTGATACCCTCTCCGGATACCACATGACCCAAGAATGTCATGGAATCCAACCAGAACTCACACTTGGAGAACTTAGCATATAGCTTCTGTTCCCGCAAGGTCTGGAGCACAAATCTCAAATGCTACTCGTGCTCACCCAGGCTACGTGAGTAAATCAAGATGTCATCAATAAAGACAATGACAAAAGAATCAATATACGGCTTGAACACCCTGTTCATCAAGTCCATAAATGCTGCTAGGGCATCAGTCAAGCCAAAGGACATCACCAGAAACTCATAATGGCCATATCTCGTACGAAAAGCAGTTTTCGGAATATTTGAGGCCCGAATCTTCAACTGATGATATCCCGATCTCAAACCAATCTTAGAAAACACCCTAGCACCCTGCAACTGGTCAAACAAATCATCAATGCCTGACAAAGGATACTTGTTCTTAATGGTGACCTTGTTCAACTGGCGGTAATCAATACACATCCGTATAAACCCATCCTTTTTCTACACAAATAGGACTGGAGCACCCCACGACGATACACTCGGTCGGATAAACCCCTTAGCCAACAACTCCTCAAGCTGCTCCTTCAGAGCCATACGGTACGGGGGAATGGAAATAGGTTGAGTGCCTGGAGCTACATCAATGCAAAAATCAATATCACGATCCGGACGCATTCCCGGAAGGTCTGAAGGAAATACATCAACAAACTCTCGAACAACTAGCACTAAATCAATAGTCGGAGACTAGGCGGCGGTGTCCCGCACATAAGCAAGATAGGCCAGAAAACCCTTCTCGACCATATGTCGAGCCTTTAAGAATGAAATAACCCGGCTGGCTGCACTAATTAAGGAACCTCTCCACTTCAGCCTAGGCGACTCGGGCATGGCTAAAGTAATTGTCTTGGCATGGAAATCTAGCATGGCATGATAAGGAGATAGCCAATCCGTGCCTGAAATAACCTCAAAATCAACCATATCGAGCAATAAAAGGTACGCTCTGGTCTCGAATCCACAGAATGTAACCACACAAGACCAGTAAACCCGGTCTACCACCACAGAATCGCTCACAGGAGTGGACACATATATAGGGGAATCCAAGGACTCACGAGGAACATCCACAAAATAAGCAAATAATGCCGAAACATATGAATAGGTGGATCTTGGATCAAATAATACTGAAGCCTCTCTACCACATACTGAGATAATACCTGTGATCACGGTGTCTGAGGCCACTACATCTGATCTGGCCAATATAGCATAGAATCTGGCTGGAGCACCGGAAGACTGAGCCCCACTAGAGTGAACAGGAGATGACTGACCTCCCCCTGACTGGCCTCCACCTCTAGGACGACCCGTGCCGACCTGTGGTCACCTCTAGGTGTCCAGACTACTGGTGCTGGACCCATAGGCTGATATCCCTGCTGCACTGCTTTTTCTCGAAGCCTAGGACAATGCCTCTACATATGACCTGGGTCCTCACACTCAAAACAACCTCTTGGTACCATAGCCTGCTGCCTTAAAGGAGAACCCTAAATGGCCGGAGAGCGATGTGAGCCTTCTAGCACGGAACTGAAGTAGGGACTGCAGGATCTCGGATGACTGGGATAACCACTGGGTGAACTCTGAATGGCTGGAGGGCGGTAGGAACTCTCTGGCATGGCGCTGAAATGATCCTCTGCCGGAACACCCCGGGGAGGTAGTGGAGGTGCTGAATATGAAGGCCTGATGGGATGACCACTACCAAACTGACCTCTGCCTCTAGCTAGGGCACCTCTGAAGTCTCTGGAGAATCTAGCCCTCTTGTCCTGCTGCCCTACTCCCGGCTCCTTGATCGATACCCCTCGATCCTGTGAGCAATCTCTACCACGAGCTGGTATGGAGTACCCATCTCCACCTCTCGGGCCATGGTGGCCCTAATACCTAGATGCAACCCAGCTACAAATCTCCGCACCCTCTCGGTATCAGTAGGTAGTATCATGAGTGCATGGCGAGACAACTCTGAAAATCTAGCCTCATAATCTGTCACTGACATCTGACCCTGCTCTAGCTGGTCAAACCGATACCGCAACTCTTCCCTCTCAGAGGATGGAATATACATGTCTAGAAATAGCTGTGTGAACTGGCCCCACGTGATAGGAGGAGAATCTGCTGGCCTGCTATGGACGTAAGACTGCCACCATCTGCGAGCTCTGCCCTCAGACTGAAAGGAAGTGAAGTCCACTCCATGGGACTCTAATATCCTCATGTTGTGCAGTCTGTCCCTGCACCGGTCAATAAAGTCCTGGGCATCCTCGGCTTGCTCACCCCCGAAGACTGGAGGGTGCAATCTGGTCCATCTGTCCAATAACATCTGCAGATCGCCGTCCGCAACTGGTCAAGGCTCAGGTGCTGCTACCACAGGCTGGACCCCACCCACGGGTAGTGTACCCCGAGTATGATATAATTCTGTTGTCTGACCTGTAGCCTGGGCAGTAGGGTTCTTGACTCCCCCTCCCGATTGAGAAGTAGCAGGATCTGCTGGAAATAAACCAGCCTAGGACATAGTGTCCATAAATTGCATCATACAACCCATGACCTCCTGGAAGCCTAGCGCCGTCATGAAGTCCACTAGAGCAAGATCTGCTGGGGGCACCTCGTCCTGCTCTTCTATGATCGGATCCTCTGGTGGTGGTGCAACTGGAATAGCTCTGGGACGCCCTTGTCTCCTACCTCGGGCTGGTGCCCTCCCCCGGCCTCTGCCACGGCCTCGAACGGCGAGGGTAGCGACATTTCCTGTGTCTGGAACATCAGATGCGCGCGTCCTCACCATCTGTGAGAGAATAGAAGAATGAGTATTAGTAAACCATCGATTGCACGATAAAATATGAATAAAGAGATGTTTCCTAACACCCTATAGCCTCCCGAAGATAAGTACAGACGTCTCCGTACCGATCCGCAAGACTCTACTGGGTCTGCCCGTGACTCGTGAGACTTACCTGAACCTAGACCTCTGATACCATGCTGTCACGACCCAAAATCCAAACTCAGGTCGGGATGTCGCCCAACAGCGGGTTCAAACAAGCCAACACTCAATTTACTAAGGGTTCTTTCTTATTTGATTAAATATTTCAACATATACCAAGTTTTAAAGTTCGAAGCATAAATCGAGAAGGATAATTAACAAGTTTAACCAAAAACAATCATAAGGAGGCGTGAGCCAATATATATACAGTCCCGTAATCCATAATAACTACCGCGTGTGTGTCAGGAACTAGTGTCACAAGTCCAACGGTCATACTAACATAATATACAAAAGATATAATATACAGTCCCACTGTCTGAAAGAAATAGACGAGAAATAACAAAAGAAACTCCATGGTGCTGCCGAGGATCGTCAGGAGAAGCAGATCACCGTGAAGTCAGGTCCAGCTATAATCAGAATTGAGCTTCGCTCTGATAACCAGAAGCACCAGCCTCAAAACCTGTACAATTAAGTACAGAAGCGTAGCATGAGTACATAAATAAATATGTACCCAGTGAGTATCCCGTCTAATCTCGAAGAAGTAGTGACGAGAGGTTGACTTGACACTCACTAAGGTCCAACAATATAATTTAACAGAATATGATGAAAACGGTAGGCATGTGAAGGTAGTAAGGCAGCAAATATTAAAGGCACTAAAATCCAAATAAATACTTGGAGTAAATAAACAATTACTACTTCATTTTCCCCCAAATATCTGTCAAATCAATATCCATGAAGTCATCAACAATTTATCATGCGCATACGGGATAAGGACAACCGGCCTGAGCCATAAAATAATCATATTTGTGCACTGCCGAGGGTCGAACGAACTGAACCATAAGTGCATCTTTCAATCTCGCCGTGGCGTACGGCCCGCTCCCATGAGAGTGGGGGAAGTAACACTCCTCTCGCGGAATGTAAATTGCGAAGCGGTCACATGCACACACAATATTCCTTTAAGATTACTTTCCAACAACAATTCCTTCAAATTATCAAGTTCCATAAATCTCAGAGAAACAATACTACATAAAACCATGAATTCAAGAAGCATATAATTCATTTCTAGGGTCCAATAATATAATTTAACAAGGTATGATAACAACAACGGGCATGTGAGGATAATAAAGACAGTAAACATTAAAGGTAACTACAATTCAAATAAATTCTGAAAGTAAATAAATAATTTCTACTTCACTTTCCCCCAAATATATGTCATTTCAATATCCATGAAATCTTTAACAATTTAGCATGTGCATACGGGATAAGGACAACCGGCCCGAGAAATCATAACAATCGTATTTGTGCACTGCCGAGGGTCGAACGGCCCGAACCATAATGTATCTTTCAATCCGCCCGTGGCGTACAACCCGCTCCCATGAGAGTGGGGGAAATAACACTCCGCTCGCGGAATGTATATTGCGAAGCGGTCACATGCACACGCAATATTCTTCATAAATTACTTTCCAGTAAACAATTCCTTTAAATTATCAAATTCCATGATCTCAGGGAACAAGCTACCTATAACATAAATTCATGAAGCATATAATTCATTTCGAGAAAAAACACAAGGCACTATGTGGGCCTAACTACCCTGACATAACAATAATAGCCTCTACGTACGGACTCTCATAACTCGGTACGTACGTAGCCTCCACAAACATTAACACATAGAATTTAGATCACCTATGGGGACAATTCCCTCTTACAAGGTTATAAAGGAGACTCACCTCGTGTCGAACCTACTCCCCAGGTCAAGATTGCGCCCGAAACTCCGAACTCGTCACCCAAGGACTCGAAACTAATCAAAAGTTACGTAAATATATAAAATTATACTCAAACCATGGAATTCTCCTACTCACTTAGTCAATTCATCATTCTTGAAGAAATCCTAAAATTCACCCCCCGGGCCCGCACGTTCAGATTACAAAACTTTTCGAAGGAAACATTCGCCCATAACCTAAGGATGGTTAATATATGATTTCTGCATGATTTCATAGCCAATTCATGGGTAATTCCCTAAATTCTCGAAAGCCCTAGGTTACTACCCAATTCCTTGATTTTCACTAATTAGGTAGTTAATTTAACTAGTAATTCAAGTATTAAACTAACACTAGGGTAGAATTTACTTACCTCTTCAGTAGCTAGGTCGTGGGGCAGTTTTCCCAAGATTTCAAGGTCTCTAATGGTGGAAGAAACAGAGAGAAATTAACATTTCCCGTGTTTTAAAAGAACACACTGGCTATAGTTGTTTCGCACCTGCGGTCTCGCACCTGCGGAAGTGGACAAGAGGACCTGGGCTCGCACCTGCGGTCAGGAGTCCGCACCAGCGGCTCCGCACCTGCGGGAAAAGGCCCGCACCTGCGAGAAATGGGAAGCCCACCTGGGGATGGCATCTGGGAGGCTGGTACCGCAGGAGCGGTCTCGCACTTGCGATTTGGAAACCGCACCTGTCACACCAGATCAGGTGCACCTACAACTGCTTCAGCTGGTTTTTTGCCTCGTTTGGTGCCCGAGGGGCACCTGGGCCCACCCGAGCCCCCATCCAAATACACCAACAAGTCCCAAATCATAATACAGACTCACTCGAGCCTTCAGAACACTCTAAACAACACCAAAACTCAAAATCACACCTCAAAACTCCTAAAGATCAAACTTAAGAACTTTAAGTTCTTGAATTCGGTATCATTGCGCCGAACCGACCTATACTACTCGGAATGACACCAAATTTTGCGAGCAAGTCATAAATGATATAACTGAACTATTCCTGATCTTGGAATCCCGTTCGGGCCTCGATAACACAAAAACACATTCCAAACCAAATTTCAAACTTAAGGAAACTCTTATTTCGATTTTGGGCGCCGATACGCTCCCGGGTCATCCAAACCCCTTTCCAAACATACGCCCAAGTCCGAAATCATCATACGAAGCTACCAGAACCGTCAAAACTCGATTCCGAGGTCGTTTACTCAAAATGTTGACTGAAGTCAAACTTGGCCAAAAAGGCCACCCTTAAGGAACTAAGTGTTCCTATACCACTCTAAACAGTACCGAATCCCGAACCACCCATCCCCGCAAGTCATAAATATCGATAAGCCGCTATGGGAAGTTTCATTTAGGGGAATAGGGTCCAACAACGCAAAATGACCGGTCGGGTCGTTACACTTCTATCTGTTTTTTTCCTGTGATCCCATTTAAATGCAGTCCTATATGTTTTGTCTGTCGCCCTAGCATTTTTTTTCCTTTAAACCTGAGGGTCTTCCTAGAACATCCCTTATAGGTATAAGTCCTAAACTTCTCCAGGACTATTAGGAAGGGACGAGTAACAACACGCAATAGCAGTCGTTGACCAACACTCGCTTTAATTACCTTTATGGGGGTGGGAAGGGTAGATATGGACATGATGACCGGTGCGCTAAGACCACGTGTAGCCCCTATTTGAGAAGTGACATACCCGGTATTGCATTGATGTGATCCATATTACAAACAACCTAGGACATCCCCTACCGTATATGCATGTTTAGATTATAACTCTTTCAAAAACCCTACTTAGATATTAAATATTTTCAAAACTCTAGTAACACATGTGTGCTTAGACTATGCATATTTCAAAACCTTTTACTTGCTTTAACATTAATTGCCTACTTGCTACTTGTTCAAATTCACAAAGTTGTTTGACCGGGAACCACAGTTGTGGATTCTGAGGGGTGCCTAATACCTTCGCCTTAGAATAATTTCAAGCCCTTACCCTGTCTCTGGTTATCAAATCAATGTCTATAAATGACCCCAAATAGGTGCCCGAACGCACCTTAACTCGTTAGGTGGCGACTCTTCGAATCCTTCTTACCTCTTTCCCAAAAAGGAAACGAGTTGTCCCAATAATGTCAAGAACCTTGACCGATCCGAGAGGAGTTGGAAAAAAGGGGGGCGCGACAAGTACAAAAAACAACGTGTACCCAGTAAGTATCCCGCCTAACCTCGAAGAGGTAGTAACGAGAGGTCGACTTTGACACTTACTAGAGGTCAAATTAATATAATCAAGTGTGATGTCAAACGTGGACGTTATTATCAAATAACAATTAACAACATGAAAGGACAACTTCTTCCATAAATTATAAATTCCCAGTTTTTGTCATTTCAGTTAGTAACTTATATTTTAAGGCAATTTAATGGTTCATATCACAGATGGTATCCAACAAATATCATGCGCAGGAAATGCCGAGGGTCGAACGACCTGAATCAACAATAATAAAATGTGCACTGCTGAAGAGTCGAACGACTCGAACCATAGATGCATCTATTACCCCGCTCGCGAATCGTACATGCGACGCTGTCAAATATAAATAATAGAGTTACCCCGCTCGCGAAGTTTACATGTGACGCTCATAGATACACACATTTGAACAGTCAATCTAGGCTTTATCAGGAAAATAATTACCCAAGGATGTGATAAATTCTCTTTTAATGGTCATGAAGATAGCATTTAAATTATTTCTAGAAATTCATTTGTCAAGTTCGATAAGGTTTAAACATTTTTAAATTCATCAGTAAAGTTACAAGTATGACAAATAAAACATGCTTTTGGATCCTAGACTACCCGGACATAAGCATAATAGTAGCTACGCACGGACTGTCGTCACCTCGTGCGTACATAGCCCCCACAAATAGTAGCTCATATTTAATTATTTCACCTATGTGGACAATTCCCCCTTACAAGGTTAGAAGGGAGACTTACCTCGCTCCGAAGATTCATAACTGGCTTCCAAGCCCTTCCGTTGATTCATATCCATGCACCATGCTCCAAACCTAGCCAATAATTATGCAAACCCATAAAAATATACCCTAATACTTATAACAATTCAATTTATATAGATTCCCAACTCCGCTCGGAAAGTTGACAAAATTGTCCTCAAGCCCACGTGCCCGAATTTCGAAATTTTTTAAAGATAAACATTACCCATAACCTCACGAACTCAAATATATAATTTATTTCAAATCCCATGTTCTATTTCGTGGTCAAAGTCCAAAAATACCAATTTTCTAGGTCTTTCTTCAAAATCACAAATTTCCACAAAGTTTCGTGTCTAATCCACGTATAATCCAAGTATTTAAATCAAAATGAAAAAAAATCACTCACCATACAAAAGATGCTGAAAATGACACTCCAAAATTGCCTTCCAAGGAAGAAATAAAGTGCAAATGAGCCAAAACCTCGATTTTTAAAAGAACACTGCCCAGGCGACCTTCATCGCTAACGCGTCCATGCACTCGCGTTCGTGAAGCCCAGCAGCTCAGGCCCAAAATTCTACTCTTCGCATTCGCGAAAGCCATCTTCCCTACACCTTCGCGTTCACATTTACCACTCCGCGTTCGCATAAGCCAAAAGACCTTAGGCCCAGCTCCCATTTTCCTTCTACGCGTTCGCGTAGTAGACTCTGTCGACCCCTCCGCGTTCGTGACCACCACCTCGCGTTCGCGAAGGACAAATCCAGCAGCCTCCAACTTATCTCTTCGTGAACGCAGAACTCCCCTCGTGTTCGCGAAGAAGGAAACCAGATACAACAACCAGCAACAACAAATTCACCTAGATTCGATCCGAAACCACCCCGAAACACGCCCGAGGTTCCCAGGACCCTGTCTACTCACACCACTCAGTCCCATAACATCACACGGACCTGCACGAGGCCTCAAATAACATCAAATAACATCGAAGCAATGAATCGCATCTCGGTTCAATCTTTATGAACTTTGAAATTTCCATCTTCTACATTCGATGCCGAAACCTATCAAATCACGTCCGATTGACCCCAAATTTTGCACACAAGTCATATTCGACATTATGTACCTACTCCAACTTCCGAAATCGGAATCCGACCCTGATATCAAAAATTCCACTTCCGATAAAACTTCTTAAAAACCTTCAAATTTCTAACTTTAGCCAAATGACTCCAAAATGGCCTACGGACCCCCGAATCCACTTCCAAACGCGCTCCCAATACCAGATTCACCATATGAAGCTATTCCCAGACTCGGATTCCCAAATGGACATTGATAACACCGAATCACACTTCAACCCAAATTAATGAACTTCTTCCAAAATACCAACTTCCAGAATAGACGACGAAACGCTCCCGGGTAATCCAAAACCCAATCCGGACATACACCCAAGCCGAAATCATCATACGAACCTGTTGGAACCTTCAGATCATGATTCCCAGGTTGTTTACTCAAAAATCACTACCTAACAATTTCTTCCAACTTAAAGCTTCCGAAATAAGAATTCTCTTTCCGAATCGACTCTGAACTTCCCGAAATTCCATTCCAACCACGCGTGAAAGTCTTGATACTTGAATTAATGCTGCTCATGGCCTCAAACCGCTATACGACGCGTTAGATATAAAAACGACCAGTCAGGTCATTTAATTCTCTCCCACTTAAACATACGTTCGTCCTCGAACGTGCAATGAACTGCTTTGGAGTTGTCTGAAATCACTCTTTAACACTTCGCGCACCTACCTGTGCTACCACCACTCAGTTGAGCACATTAGCTCGATCAAATCCGAAGATATCCTCTTTTGGCCATACAATAAGCTCGGAACCTAGTTACAACACCCGAAATTCTCTGCCAAGCCTGTTTCCAATATATGAACACCGAATTAATCACTACACGAAGTACCATAACATGACTACATACCTTTGCTGAATTAGCACCATACACCACATAATTCATCATCTAACCATAATGACACTCCCTGATCTTAATGGCCAAATTTCCACGAATCTGATGCTCCCAGTGCACCTCATGACATATATAGGTCCTGCTATAACGCTTACGGTACCACCATAACGGAGAAGATGTGTAGAAATTCATAACCATTTGCAGAGTTAACAAATCATTGAATCTTTCCTCTTGACTAGAACTATCACCTCATTATGAACCAAATACTGATATATGTTCTTTAATATACTTCACATAATCTCATCGCACTGATCCCTGATCCAAAAATCTCGTCTCACCCATCCAACAAGTCACCCCAGACATGACCAACAGTCTCACATGATGCCAAAATGCGCCAATAGGCCACAACTCGAACGCGATACATAAAGAAAAGGACTCAGGCAACTCACACAACTATTATGAACTTTCCTTAGAAAATAGGAAGCAAAACACACAAGATAGAATTTAGAGAACCGCACTCAACATCGCACTGTTGCGGCGTGCAACCTGATCCAAGTAACATACCCATGGAGGCATGCCACCCGATCCACACATGAAATTCACATAAGGAGATACGCACCGAGCTAAATTGCTCATTATTATAAAATACTTAATATCAGTCACAAGCACGCTAAGTGCATAATACCATCCTGGGGAGACTGATAGAGCCATATGCTACAAAACTCAAGCACAATTGAGGTGCGATATATGATCTGAATCTCAAGAACCATCCTGCTCACGTAACATCATCACTACACGGAACCTCAACACATAAGAAATTATCAAGCCATTCCACAGCTCACACGGCACAACATAATATTACATGAAATGTGTCACGACCCAAATACTAACTCAGGTCGCGATGGCGCCCAACACCGTAGTTAGGCAAGCCAAGACCAATTTACTAATGAGTTTCATTTAATTTAGCAAAACATTTCTATCACTTACTTGCTTTAATTTAAAACATTAATTGAATACAAGTAACTTAGGCAAATCTCAAGCAGAATCAACCATAAGAGTCATAAAGTAATATTTACAGTCCAAAATATAATGTCTACTAATGTGTGTGCCAGGAGCTAGTGTCACAAGTCTACATGCATCTATTAGAGTGAGAATAAAAAAGAATACAAGTATGTCCTACTGTTTGAGGAAATATAGACATATGTAACAAAAGAATGAAAACTCCAAGGCGCTGCTGGAAGTCGTTAGGGAAAGCAGCTCACCGAGAAGTCTCGACCAGGTATAAATCAGGAACGAGCTTCGGACTGATAACTAGATGCACCTGCCTCAGAACCTGTACAATTAAGTACATAGTGTAGCATGAGTACATAAAATAATATGTACCCAGCAAGTATCCAGTCAAATCTCGAAGAAGTAGTGACGAGAGGTCGACTTGACACTTACTAGGGTCCAAACAGTGTAATTATGTGTATAACTTAAATAGAGTAACAAGTACACATGAATAATAGAACAGTGAATATCTAGCATGTTATAAAACCTACTTCGAGTCGTAACTCTAACATACAATTTCAAATTTATCATATCAAGTCATTTAACAAATTAAGTCATGAATAATATCAACAAGCAGCATGCGCACAATATATCAGAAGGTACGGTTTGGGACAACATAATAGTAAATGTGCACTGCCGGAGGGTCGAACGACGCAAACAATAGATGCATCTATTAACATGTCGTGGCATACGGCCCGCTCCCATGAGAGTAGTGGAACAATCACTCCACTCGCGAAAATATATATTGTGAAGCGGTCACACATAAAACTAGCATTTTTCGTTAAATTCCTTTTTCCAGAAATAATAATGATTCGTCTGAAAAACTCCTATTAAGAGGACTTCATGAAACACATTTGCTTGTGAAGGAAGTACAAGGCATATAGCAAATTATGAAATTCACAAGGCATGGTGTGATCCTAACTACCCGGACATAACAAGAATAGTCACTACGCACGGACTCTCGTCACATTGTACGTACGTAGCCCCTGCAATTAATCACAAAAAATTGTTTATTTCACCTAAGGGGACAATGCCCTCTTACGAGGTTAGAAAGGAGACTTACCTCATGTCAAGTCTACTCCCCGGGTAAAGAACGCGCCCGAAACTCAAAATTCATCGCTCAAGGACTCGAAACTAGTCAAATATTGCATAAATAAATCAATCTATACTCCAAAGTATGAAATTCCTCTATTTAAATGATTATTTCAACCTAAATTGCAAAAATCCCAAAATTCACCCCCCGGCCCACATGCT
Organism: Nicotiana undulata; assembly: GCA_005239495.1. Lineage (NCBI taxonomy): Eukaryota > Viridiplantae > Streptophyta > Magnoliopsida > Solanales > Solanaceae > Nicotiana > Nicotiana undulata. Next base: position 23,645 of record ML273000.1, read on the forward strand.
CGGATTCCGGAAATTTTCGAAGCAAACAATCACCCATAGCTTAAGGATCAATATTATGAAGTCCTTGCATGATTTCATAACAATTTCTTTGGTAATTCTCCCATTTTCATAAAAACCTAGGTTTTACTCTAACCCATGATTTCTACCAATTAATGTGTTAATTTACCTAAGAATTCAAGTATTAAACAAAATTTAGGGTAGGAATTCTTACCTTACAGTAGCTAGGTCGATTATCTCTTTTGCATGCTCTAACAATCCCCCAAGGATGGAGAAAGTGTTCAAAAATGGTGAATTGCCGTATTTAAAATAACCTCACTGCCTACAGGTTTTTTGCACCTACGGCTCGAGGACCACACCTGTGATCTCGCATCTGCGAGAAAAATCTTGCACCTGCGGAGGAGGGGGAAGGGGGCCTGGTTTCGCACCTGCGGCTCCGCTTCTGCGAAAAATGATCCGCAGCTGCGTATATAGGCAACACCACCTGGGGTCACACCTGCGAGGCTGGGACCGCAGAAGCGGTCTCGCACCTGCGGCTAACCCTCCGCAGGTGCGGTCGCACCAGATCTGGTGCACCAGCAGTCATTTAAGGCTGGTTTTGTCCTCACTCGATGCAAAAATGGCATCCGACCCCACCCGAGACCCCTTCGAAATATACCAACAAGTACTAAATCATTATACGGATTTGCTCGAGCCTTCGGACGTCCAAAATAATGCTAAATCTAAAAATCATACCCCAAAACCTATTGGATCAAACTTAAGAACTTAAAGTTCTTGAATTCGCTTTCAATACGCCGAACCTACCTATACTACTCGGATTGACACCAAATTTTGCAAGCAAGTCACAAATGACATAACAAAATTATTCCTGATCTCATAATTCTGTTTGGACCTCGATAACACAAAAACACGTTCCAAACCTCAATTTGAACTTAAGGAAACTCTTATTTCACTATTTGGCACCGAAACGCCCCCGGGTCATCCAAAACTCGTTCCGAGCATGCGCCCAAGTCCGAAATCATCATACGAACCTACCGGAACCTTTGAATCTAGATTCCTAGGTCGTTTACTAAAAATGTTGACCGATGTCAAGCTTGGCCTTAAAGGCCAACCTTAGGGAACTAAGTGTTCCTATGCCACTCCAAACTTCCCCAAATCCCGAACGAACCGTCCCCGCAAGACATAAATCAGTAAAAGAAACTAAGGAAGTCTCATTTAGGGGCACGGGGGTCCTAGAACACAAAACGATTAGTCGGGTCGTTACATTCTCCACCTCTTAAACAAACGTTCGTCCTCGAACAGGTCTAGAATCATACCTAGAGTGCTGAATAGGTGTGGATATCTGCTCTGCATGTCCTCCTCGAACTCCCAAGTCGCCTCCTTGACTGGTTAGCCTCTCCACTGGACCTTTACGGCGGAAACCCTCTTGGACCTTAACTGGCGATCCTGCCTGTCAATAATAGTAAATGGCTCCTCCTCGTAGCCCAACCTCTCATCTATGTGAATGGTGCTGAAATCTACCACGTGAGAGAAGTTGGCGTGGTATCTCAGGAGCATGGACACATGAAAGACCGGATGAACTCCTGATAAACTGGGAGGTAAGGCAAGCTCATAAGAAACCTCTCCAACTCGCCTCAACACCTCGAATGGATCTATAAACCTCGGGCTCAACTTGCCCTTCTTCCCAAACCTCATAATACCTTTCATTGGTGAGACTTTCAATAGAACCTTCTCTCCCTCCATAAATGATACATCACGCGCCTTCTGATCCGCGTAACTCTTCTGTCTGGACTGTGCTGTACGAAGCCTCTCCTGAATCAACTTTACTTTCTCCAAAGCATCCTTCACCAGGTCAGTGCCATATAACCTAGCCTCGTCAGGCTCAAACCACCTCATAGGAGAACGACATCGCCGACCATACAAGGCCTCAAATGGAGCCATCTCGATGATGGACTGATAACTATTATTATAAGAAACCTCGTCAAAAGGCAAGAACTGGTCCCACTTCCCTCCAAAGTCAATCACACATGCCCTGAGTATGTCCTCCAATATCTGAACTGTCAGCTACGACTTCCCGTCAGTATGAGGGTGAAATGCTGTGTTGAGCTCTACCCGGGTGCCCAACTCACTTTGCAATGCTCTCCAGAAGTGCGAGGTGAACCGAGGACCTCAATCTGATATAATGGTCACAGGCATACCGTGCAACCAAACTATCTCCCGCATGTAGATCTGGGTCAACATCTCTGAAGTATAAGTAGTAGCTACTACATTGAAACGTGCCGACTTGGTAAACCTGTCCACAATGACCCAAACCGCATCAACATTCCGTAAAGTCCGAGGCAACCCAACTACAAAGTCCATAGTGATGCGCTCCCATTTCAACTCAGGTATCTGCTGAAGTAGGCCTCCTGGCCTCTGGTGCTCATACTTAACCTGCTTGCAATTTAGACATCTAGCCACATACTCCACTATGGCTTTCTTCATCTGCCTCCACCAATAATGCTGCCTCAAGTCACGATACATCTTCGTGGCACCAGGATGAATAGAATACCGTGAACTGTGAGCCTCCTCTAGAATCCTCTCCCTCAGGCCATCAACATTAGGGACACATAAGCACCCTGCACCACTATCTCTTGGAGAGCCACCAAGTGCGGATCATCGAATTGCCGAGCCCTGATCTCCCCCAATAATGATGACTGCGCAACAACACGAGCAAGAACTCCACGAGGCTCTGAAAGTTCCAACCTCACCAAGTGATTAGCCAAGGACTGAATGTCCAAAGCTAGAGGTCTCTCCTCTGCTGAAATGTAAGCCAAACTACCCATACTTTCCACCTTTCTGCTTAAGGCGTCCGCAACAACATTCGCCTTGCCTGGATGATACAGAATGGTGATGTCATAATCCTTCAACAACTCAAGCCACCTGCGCTGCCTCAAATTAATATCCCTCTTCTTGAAGAAGTGTTGCAAGCTGCGGTGGTCTGTATAAACCTCACAAGACACCCCATACAAGTAGTGTCTCAAAATCTTAAGAATATGAACAATCGCTACCAACTCCAAATCGTGCACACGGTAATTTTTCTCATGAACCTTTAAATGATGTGAAGCATATGCAATAACTCAGCCCTCCTGCATCAACACACATCCTAAACCAACACGCAAAGCGTCGTAATAATTTGTATACATCCTGGAACCGGAAGGCAATACTAGAGCAGGTGCTGAAGTCAATGCTGTCTTGAGCTTCTGAAAGCTCTTCTCACACTCGTCGAACCACCGGAATGGGGCATTCTTCTAAGTCAATCTAGTCAGAAGAGCTAGAATTGATGAAAAAACCTCCACAAATCGGCGATAATAACGTGCTAGACCCAAGAAGCTCCTGATCTCTGTAGCTGAAGTAGAGCGTGGACAACTCTGAACTGCCTCAATCTTCTTAGGATCAACCTTGATACCCTCTCCTGATACCACATGTCCCAAGAATGCCACAGAATCCAGCCAAATCTCACACTTGGAGAACTTAGCATACAACTTCTGTTCCCGCAAAGTCTGGAGCACAACTCTCAAATTCTTCTCGTGCTCCCCTAGACTTCGTGAGTAAATCAGAATGTCATCAATAAAGACAATGACAACGGAATCAATATAAGTCCTGAACCATAAATGATGCTGGGGCATTAGTCAAGCCAAAGGACATCACCAGGAACTCATAGTGACCATATCTCGTACGAAAGGCAGTCTTCAGAACATCCGAGTCCCGAATCTTTAGCTGATGGTACCCCGATCTCAAGTCAATCTTAGAAAACACCCGAGCACCCTGCAACTGGTCAAACAAATCATCGATACGCGGCAACGGGTATTTGTTCTTGATGGTGACCTTGTTCAACTGGCGTTAATCAGTACACATCTACATAGTCCCATCCTTCTTCTTCACAAATAGCAATAGAGCACCCCAAGGTGATACGCTCGGTCTGATACCCCTTAGCCAACAACTCCTCAAGCTTTTCTTTCAATTCCTTAGCACTGGAGCACCATAAGGTGAATGCTAATTTGAACACTGGAAGTCCTACTCCTTTGAAGATTCCACTAGTGAATGGTTGGATAATCTTTGGTTCGATAGCTACAGAGCCAAAGATTACCTAACTCCCCCCCCCCCCCCCCCCCCCCCTAGTGATTTTCATTCATGAACGGTCGGGTAACTCTTGGCCTGATATCAAGCTTTGTTTCCTGGTAAGAACTTTGCTATCGAGCAAACGACTATCTAACTGTCCCGTAGTGGCTCATTGCTTGCATGCCTTGTCATTTAAAGGTCTTATTTATGCTGACGAAGCTTCCTTCATAGTATACTTTCCCTTGCTGCCTCGTTAAAAAGCTTGCCAGAAAAATCCAATTGAGACAATAACTAGTCGAAGGGAAAAAAGTGCAGCACAAACTTTTAGTATAGGCGGTGCTCATCAGCAAATAGTATCTTTTGAGGTGTGCCACATTACAGTTTCTTGGCAACTTTACTCCATCTTGATTTTCTAATTCCTATGATCATTTCCTGCTGACGGCTGAAACCTGGTAGGAGCCTTCCCACGTTGGACCTAGTTTTCCGGCGTTGAACTCCTAAGTGTTTTGAGTTACTTTCCTTAAAACCAAGTCTTCTACGTTGACATAACAGAGGTTCACTTTTGAGTTATTGTTCGCCTTCCTCTAGTTTTGATAATAATGTAGGGATCAACAAATACCTTTTAAAATCCTTCCGAGCATGTTTTCATTCTTGAGTCCATTTGAAGTTGTTCATCTTTTTGAGAAGTGAAAAGAAGTGATGACGTTTTTCGAAGTCCGGGAAATTAATCTTCCTAAAGCGGCCAGTTTTCCTATCAACCTTTGAACCTATTTCACGTTTGATAGCTGTCCAGGGATGTCTTCAATGGCTTTAATTTTATCAGGATTGACTTTGATCCCCCTTTGCGACACCAGAAACCCCAAGAACTTGCCGGAGCTGACTCTGAATGTAAACTTTTCGGGGTTAAGCTTCAAGTTGTGCTTCCTTATGATGTCAAAGGTTTCTTGCAGCTATTTAAGATGATCACATGCGTTCAAAGGCTTAATCAACATATCATCGATGTAAACTTCCATGGTTTTCCCTATTTGTTTCTCAAACATTCGTTTACAAGCCTCTAATAAGTGGCTCGGGCGCTCTTTAGCCCGAAAGGCATCACACTATTTTCTTATATTAGAAGGCACGGTTGAGCTCCTTGAACTATCTGTGTCATCAACATGCTTGCTTGTCTTCGCCTATAGTAGCCCTATTTATTGATCAAGTTTCAAGACTTCACCCACAAAACCCGATGATTCATGGTACTACGTGGAAGAAAAGCAAGTGGGGTCCAGATCCAATTTTTAATGACACCTGAGGTTCAAAAATATTGCTTAATATTTTATTTGACACCTCATACTTGCATGGTGCATATAAGTTTATATGCCGGCCAAATCAAAGGATGCTTATTATCCTCCAATTAACTATTGTTCAATAAAACTTTTGTTTGTATTAGCTATTGGCTGTCAATTTAGATGTGCGACTTCTCATGGTGATTATGCCAATTAAGTGGAGGTTTCTCTCTGAACTTTGTCTATTTATTTTTAGGTTCGTAATTTATTAAGGATTATTATAGAATAGAAATGATATTTGGCCCTTCAAACCGAAATGGATAAGTTTTTCTTTTAAATCTCAATTTATCTAATAAAAATAGTAGACAAATAAACTCACTTTCATCCTTCACAATCAACAGAATTGAATTCGTTTTTACTTTGGTATTTATAATTTTGGGTGCATTTTGTAAGGACTAAATTGAAAATGCGGTGGTGTTTAAAAGAGAATATCATTGGTATCCTAAAGGATAACATCCTTATTTTTAGTATAACTCAAATTCGTTATACTAGACTCCCGTTTAGCCTTAGATTTAAGTTAATTTTTTTCTTTCACTCCCGAAAATTCAAGATTTTTTAAATAAAATGCATGTCCAAACACAACTTTAACTTTCAAAATTATTTTTCAATACCATTTTAAAAACTCTTTTTTCAAATTTCAATCAAATCTATTACCAAACGGTAGCTAAGTTTCCACGTTAATCAAATACATCCGCAGCCCCTTAAAGTTGTCCTCACTTTTTACTTTGACACTCCATCTTAAGTCCGTCCCATTTGAACACTCCAACCACACCTCAAATGTGTCATTTAGACACAACTTAGTGATGTGGCATTGTGCGTGTAATACACATTTCTTCAGAGCGTGAGAGATCAATTTTTCTTTTTAAAATTCTTTTCCCTTTCTTTTTTCCTCCTACTCTTTCAGACGCCATTACCGTCCCCTCTCTCTCTTCCCCTCCACTAGTTTTCATCGCCGGACTTAATGGATTTCCGGCGAGTTCATACCCATCCGACGTGTCTGTGAAAGTTCAACACCAGTGTGTTTGAGTTCTTGGATGATTGGAAGGAGATCGTTAATGTTGACGATGAGCTGCTCGGCGGTTGCACGACAGAAGGTGGATTTTCGGACTATGGCTATGAGCTGTTTTAGAAGTTCGGTGGCGACTTCGCCGGCGAAAAAGTCCGTTACCGCCATGTTTGGGAACTTGGGAGTTGGTGGTTATTTTGATATTTTTACATTTTGTTTTGAATAGCTAGAAGTTTGAGTGATTGTTTTGAATAGCTAGAAGTTGTGAGTCACCGGAATTAATGAATTTCCGCCATGATTGTTTTGGCAGAACTTAAGGATTTCCGATCTGAAATTTTTGAGAAGTCTCGTTTCAGATTTGTGGATTTTTATTAGATCTAAACATATTTTTTTCTTTCTCGTTTCAGATCTGGGGAAGAAACGAAGTTGGTGGAGAGATTTTCGAAAACAAAGTAGGGGAATCGTCGGGAAGAGGGGCGAAAGGAAGGAGATCGTCGGGGAAGACGACCAGGGGGTGGGTCAGGTTTTTTTATTTTATTTTATAAATTTGGTTAAGTTAAATCCACGTGTCCTAGTCTTATTCGTCACTCTGACGTGTGAATTACACGCATCTTATGTGTTTGACTGTCTACAACTTTTGTGTCTAAATGACAAATTTAAGGTGTGGTTGGAGTATTCAAATGGGACGAACTTAAGATGGAGTATCAAAGTGAAAAGTGAGGACAACTTTAAGGGGTTGCGGATGTATTTGGCCTTCCATAAAATAAAACTTGTTTAGGATATCATAATAAGACAGACACGATATGCAAATAGGAAGATCAGAGTACCAAAACCGATTATAATGTATTTGCTTACTTTATTTTAGTCTTTCTTTCAAAATTTAAATTAAACGTGTGATAGTAAATTACCATTTCTGAAATAGGAAACCTTGAATGGCCATTGTTTCAAAATTTTGTTTTATTCCTATTTTTAGATGGTATTTTAATAAATTAATAATAAATAATTGAATAGTTTCACTGTTTCATACATTAGCGAGCTAAATTTACTTTTCTAAACCTTGATTATTGACTTTGTTCATAAATTTAGTGAACGTAAATTGTAAAAACTAGAGTTGCATTCGGGTTTTAGGAAAATTTTCAGATATTTCATATTTTTGAATGCTTTTTAAAAAAATAAATAAGGATACTTCATAAATAATAACTAGGGCGGGTTATTCACCCATATTTGTTCATTACATAAGCCACTTCCGGCCAAAACAACGTCATGCAAGGCATTTTCATTTCCCAGTGCTGCTAAGTACTCACACTGGCTAGTAGACACAGTTCTTACATACATATATCCTTCCTGATCCTTGTTGTAGGCTGTTTTGACAAGTTCACGAGGTACACCTTGTACATGTAGATTATCATAACTATTATCCAAGAGAGCAGCTTTTGCTAACTGATGAGAAATTATATTTCCTTCACGGAAGCTATGCTTCATTCTGATTTTCCCTTGCTTGGTTGCCTTGTCCATTAACCCCCTGCATTTATAGATTAAATTGTTATAGGTAGGGTATTCATCGTGAAGAAATCGTATTACCTCTGTTGCATCAGTCTCAACTTCGACTGGAAATAAGTTTTCCCTGGTGATTAAATATAGAGCATGTCGGAGAGCTAGAAGTTCCACCTGGATTGATGAGATTTTATGTATTTTTTGATTGTATCCTGTTCTCTATTGACCAGTATAGTCTCTAATGACACCAGTTATGCCTGCTTGAAGGGAGTTTCTTGTGAATGCACCATCTGTTTTTTATTTTTCAGCCAACCCCTGGGTGGAGGTTTTCAATTAACATTGATACTAATATTTTTATTATAGGTATGAGTCTTTGATGTCATAAAAAAATATTCCATTTATAGGTCTAGTACTCTTTTCTTGTTAACAAGTGTGCTAGTGTTGTTTTGGTTATTATGATTTATATTAGTCCAAATGGCCCATAGTACAAACGGGAGAATGTTTCCCAACTTAGGAACTTATTAGTATTTGTTGGGCCAGATGTTTTTATATGGTCTAGCCAGTTATTAGCAAGCAATAGATTGCTAATATTTATACCCAGTTCTTGCCATAGAGATTTTGCTATAGTGCAAAGATGGATTCGTTGGTAAATTTGCAAATTAGGCAATTAGGGTTTATGTTAATACCAATTTTGGCTAGGTAACTTCTTGTGGGTAATCTATTGTGATAAAGCTTCCAAACTAATTGGGACATTTGAGGTCCCATATCCAATTAAAGGGGGCGGTTTGAGGTGTCGAATCATCAATTAGCGAATAGGTAGATGCTGTTGAGAAAATCCTGGTTGGGCTAAGGCTCCAAATAAGGGTGTTTGGAGTATGTATGAATCATGTATCATTGAGTGAGGAAATACTACTCTTGACAAAATCAGGTAGGTCAAAGGATATTTTACTAAGATCCCATTCCTTATTATTTTTTTTAATATTGTGAATGGTTAATTTTTCTTCATCTTGCTTTAACGGGCCAATAAGTTAATTAAGGAGGCTTGGGACATTGGGGATCCACTGGGCATGCCAAATGTTTATGTGAGTATAATTTTTTATTGGCCACTGGATGCCTTTGTTGCACACAATCCATCCTTTTAGCAGACTATTCCATGTATTTGAGCATCCAGTGATTTGTTTTCCTATTTTCATAGATACTGGTTATATATTTGAGCCCAAAGGGCTGTTGGATTTGCAAGGATTCTCCATGCCAAGCTAGTTAGGAGTGCCATATTTTTAGATTTTTCCCTTTTAATGCCAAGGCCCCCATTAGTCAGTGTATTAGTCATAATGTTCTATATAATAAGGTGTATTGTCTTATTTTCCTTGGTAGTACCCCAAAGGAAAATACGTTGAATTTTACCAATTTCCTGCAGAGTTTTTGAAGGGAGTAGGCTACTTTGCATAAGATGGTTGGGGAGAGTATTTAATGTTGATTTTCCTAGAGTGCATCTCCCTACCATACTGTAACGACCCGATCGGTCATTTTGAGCGCTAGCGCGTCGTTCGACAGTTTGAGGTCATGAGCAGCTTCGCTTCAGGCATTATGACTTCTAGGTGTGGTCGGAATTGACTTTCGGGAAGTTTGGAGTCAAGTTGGGAAGAAGATTCTCATTTCAGAAGTCTTAAGTTGGAAAAATCGACTAAGATCGGAATTTGGAATAAACGACCTCGGCATCAAGATTCGAAGGTTCCAGCAGGTTCGTATGATGATTTCGAACTTGGGCGTATGTCCGGATCGGGTTTTGGATAACCCGGGAGCGTTTTGGCGTATATTATGGAAGTCAACATTTTTGAAGAAATTTCCTAAGTTTGGCTTGAAGCGCATTTCAATGAGATTGATGTCCATTTGGGATTCCGAGGCTGGGAATAGCTTCGTATGGTGATTCTGAAGTTGGGAGCACGATCGGAAGTGAATTCGGATGTCCGTGGGTCATTTTGAAGTCATTTGGCTAAAGATAGAAATTTGAAGGTTTTTGAGAAATCCGACCGGAAGTGGAAATTTTTATATCGGGGTCGGAATGTGATTCCAAAAGTTGGAGCAAGTCCGTAATGTTGAATATGACTTGTGTGCAAAATTTGGGGTCAATCGGAGGTGATTTGACGAGTTTCAGCATCGAATGTAGAAGTTGGAGATTTCTAAGTTCATAAAGATTTAATTGGAGAGCGATTCGTTGTTTCAATGTTATTTGATGTGATTTGAGGCCTCGAGCAAGTCCGCATTATGTTTTGGAATAGGTTGGTGAAATTGGACTGGGTCCCGGGGGCCTCGGGTGGATTCCAAGTGGTTAACAGATCAAGTTTGGAGTTTGAAGAAGTGCTGAGGTTGTTGTCATATGGTGTGACCGCACCTGCGAAGCTTTGGCCGCAGGTGTGACTTTGGGCGCCGCAAGTGCGAGTTTTGGCTGGATCTGAGGAAGCCGCAGGTGCGGGAGTTTGGGCGCACCTGCGGAAGCGCAGGTGCGAGAAGGGGACCGCAGGTGCGGAAAAGAGGCCTGGGCAGAATGTTTTAAACATAAATTTTGTCATTCATCCTCCTATTTTCATTTGGTATGGGCGATTTTGAGGAGCTTCAAGGAGAGAATTTCGTCAAGGATTACAAGGTAAGTTGTTTCTACTCATTTCCAAGTTAAATACAAGGTTTATGCATGGATTTGAACATGAAAAAATGTGGAAAATTGGGAGTTTTGAAGAAAACCTAGAATTTGGTAATTTGGATTTTTACCACGAATTGAGCATGAATAATTGAGTAAATTGTATATTTGAACTAGTAAATCTACAAGTAGAGTTTATCTTCGAGAAATTGCGGAATCTGGACACGTGGGCCCCAGGGCATTTTGGTCAATTCTTCGAGCGGAGGTGGGAATTTATATAATTTGAATTATTAACCAATATTAGAGTATATTTTCATATGTTTGTCGTTAATTGGATAGTTTTGGGGCGTTGTGAATCAATTGGAGTCATCGGAAGGACTGAGAAGCCGTTTATGGAATTTCGGAGCGAGGTAAGTCTCCTTTCTAACTTTGTGAGTGGGAATTGTCCCCATAGGTGAACTAAATGAATATATGCTATTATTTACGGGGGCTACGTACACACGAGGTGACGGGAGTCCGTGCGTAGCTACTGTTATGCCATGTCCGGGTAGTCTAGGACCCACTAGCATGCCTTACTTGTTGTACTTGTGATTTTATCAATGATATTAGCCTGGTGATATTATCGAGTTAGTAATTGAATACTTAAAAAGGTCAGAGCTTACTTTCCTTAATCATTTGGGAAGAGAATGGATCCTTACTTGCATAATTGTTTTCCAGATGAATTAGTGATATTTAAAACCTTATCAAACTTGTCAAATGAATTTCCAGAAATGATTTAAATACTATCATCATGTTCACCTAAAGAGATTTTTATCACTTCTTTGAGAAACTGCCTTCCTGATAAAATATGGACTTATTGTGTGAATATGTGTATTTACGGGTGCCTGAGTCACATGTATGATTCGCGAGCAGGATAACCCTATATTTATATATAACCGCGTCGAATGATCGATTCGCGAGCGGGGCAGATAGATGCATCTATGGTTCGAACGGTTCAACCCTCGGCAGTGCACAATTTATTATTGTTGGTCCGCGCCGTTCGACCCTCGGCATTTTCTAGCGCATGATAAATGTTGCGTGTTTCCTGTGAATTATACATGTTTATGGGCCTAAGGAGTCTTGAATTTCCAGCTAAAATGAAGAAGAATTGATGTGTAAAATGTGAAATAAGTTGAAGTTTTTTCTCTCTTTATTTTATTATTTTGCATATGATACTCATGCTTATAACCTCACTTGATTATATTTAACCGACTTATAGAAAATGTCTAATTCGACCTCTTGTCACTACCTCTCTGAGGTTAGGCGTGATACTTACTGAGTACACGTTATTTTCGTACTCATGCTACACTTGCTGTGCATTTTTATTGCACAGCTACTTTCATAGCCACGTGGCTGGTTTGGAGACTTAGGCGAGCTGCATCATCCGGAGGCGATCCCCAGATGACAGAGCCTCCCTCGTATTGTATTCATTTTCTTTTAAATTTTCCTTGTCCAACTATATTTCGGAAAAGCTTTGTAGTATTTTGTAATATTCTTAGAAATTGCTCATGTACTCGTGTCACCGGGTTCCGGGATGTGTTTGGGATTTACTCTAATAAATTAAATTGTTTCCCTGACGTATTTATTTTAATACATTTCTATTTGCTCATTGAGTTGTAAGTGAAAGGTAACGATATCGAAATTGTTAAAACATGAACCAAACTCAACTATTAAATGATTGGCTTGCCTGACAGTGGTGTCCGACGCCATCACGACCTTAATAGATTTTGGGTCGTAACAACTTGGAATCAGAGCTCTAGGTTCCCTTAGGTTTCACCAGTCATGAGAAAGTCTAGTAGAGTCTTGCGGATCGGTACAAAGACGTCTGTACTTATCTTCGAGAGGCTACAGGGATGTTAGGAGTACTTCTCTTCTTGGTTCTGCATCGTGCGATTTGATTCCTGTAAGGCTTATGCCTATGTTTCTTCCTACTCAATCTTACGCGTCGCGAAGCGCTTGCTATGAATCAGGAATTTGAGGAATTTTAATGATACTAGGGATGTGGTGCGGGGTGTTTTTCCCGGAAAAGTTGATTGAGGCTATTGTCGTTGTTCCACGGAGGTGTAATATGTTGTTTCAGCCAGTAGCTGTGATTCTGGGAACTTTGAGGTCGTGCTCAGGTTGTGATGGTGCTTACGAATAGTTATCATGCGGTGTTGATATGATGGTAGAATGATTGCCCATATGTCGGGGTAATGAATGACTTGAAGGGAGGTCTTCTTAGAGCGTAACTTCGAGATTTCAGTATTTTAGTTCCGGCGGAGGAAGGGCAATTGAGGCAATGAATGTTCAAGTCAGGGGGATAAAGTAATAAGACTTGGTGTTATCAAACGAGGTGGAGTTTTCATCTGTGATGTGGTATCGCTGTTCTGATCGAATAGAATGTGTTAAATTCGCCGGTGTTATAGTTCTTCGGTTGCATTGGGTCAGAGTGTTGTGAAGTAGTATTGAAGAAGCGGTTGTCAAAGATCGTGGTGTGTGGTGGTTCAGAATTGAATAGTTATTTCTAATGAAGGCAGCTCGAGAAAGATGATCATCGGAGAGTTTGAAGTCGTGGTGATCTGCTCGTTTAAGAGCTACAGAAAATGATATTGGATTGGGCAGCATACGATAAAGGAAGACATGTGAGAAGTGTCAGGCGGCGGCTAAATTTCTAAAAGGCCAGGCGTAAGAAAAGGAAGTCAGGTAGTGCTTAAAGGAATGAGGTTAACCAAAGTGGGAGAGCGGCGACATAGTGGTGAATTAGAAGATATTGTAGCGCATTTAATAGATGTCCATGAGGAGGGGACGTACTGGTAAAGTTGGTGAATGAGAACAGGTTTAGGATAGGGTGTTGATGTTGTAGAGAGTGTGCAGTACCGTGTCGTTGGAAGGTGTCAGTTGGTGATTCCCACAGGTGGGTTATCTCCTGTGAGTAGGTGAGCGGTGGTGTGGTTGGCAAGTTTCTGCGAGGAATTGTAGTGGCGATTCGGTAGGAGGCCGAATAGGTGAATGATGCTAGAGAATTTGAGTATTCAGGAAGTGCTAACAGGAGAATTTAGAAGAATTTGATGGGTTGGTTGAGCAAGGTCGTGTCGGCAATGAAGAAAGAATTTTGGTAGGTTCTAGAGTGGTGCAAGGAGTAGCTTCAGGCTAAGTGGGAGAGTCCCACCTCCTGCAATTGGGTTGCGGATTATTGGCGTATCGGCAAGTTATTGCAGCTAAGGGGAAAGAAGTAAAATGGTAATTGTTCATGGGATTTGACAAATATGTTTAGAAGTTGGCCCTATTGGCCAGTGTTAGGCTTTGGAAGGTTCAGAATTTATGCTTAATGCATAGGCAAGTTATAAGGGTAGTGACTCAGTCACGTACTTAATTGAAAATGGTGTTCATGTGCTAGAAGAGTCTTGGAGTTGATGGTATTCGGGGCCAGTCAGAGTGGGTGACTCTTGATGGCGGTCCTAACAAATTCGAAGGTTAAGAATGCGGTGTTTAAGGGTTTCAGGCAGCAGTATGATTGAGAATCGAGCTTTTGCAACGTGATTTCTGAGGAAGGGAAAATAGTTGGAGTGTTCTATGATATGTTTCAGTGTACAAGATAGTATTGGGAGAGTGAGAGAAGTAAACTCCGGGTTGTAGAAAAATTATCGGGAGGGTATAAGACAGGTTGCGGGATTTAGGCAGCATGGTCCCGTGAATCAAGGTGACTCGAGATAAGTGAGGCTTGAGTTTGCTATGAGTTGAAGGAAGTTACTATTATTCCTGAGGCAATTGAAGATGATTAAAAGAAGATAGAGTGGTTAGCCATGGTTGAAATGGCGCACTTACGGCAGTGATCAGTTCCTTCGGTGTGATTGAGTATGTGTATGGTTTGTGCAGATGTGTGTGGGGCTTGTCGGCCATCGTGATAGATTTCATTTGGGAGCATTCGAGTGCTATGGCATGTCAGGCATAGGCGGATCCCAGAAAGTTTATGGTGGTTCAGACCACTACTTAAGGATTTGCATGTTAGGTGATTGTAAGAATTCACTTGAGGGTTGTTATTGTTCTCTTGAATTGAGGTAAGTAACATGTTTCTATATGATGAAGTGTTTCCCTTATTATTGGTTCAGGAGTTATGATGGAATCCTTGCACAATCTCATATTGGCATGTCAGGTGCAGTAAACAGTGTGTAACTGGGAGTAAGGATCGAGATTGCGGTTCGGTGTTAACAAGGGTGTCATGAGCTCGGATGAGCAAGAAAAAAGGATTTGAAAGTTCAGAGTAAGCTGGTGTTTTCTTCACTGTCACTTGAGATCGGTATTTGGTGAAAGAGGCTTTGTATCCTGGTCATGGGTTCTTGATGTGTTTTGTAGTATTAGTGTGGTCGGTGGTATGGATGTGTAGACTTGTTACCTCGTGGGAAAGTTCGTGGGAGCATGACCACGGGAAGATCGTATGAGTGTGACATGTAGTCACCTAATTGATTGAAGATTTAGACCAATTATAAGGACGTGGAATATTGCTTAATCCAGAATTTATGCCAAGAAGGTGTTCGATCCGATTGGTTGTGGACTGGGGGGTGTTGTCCCGACTATGATGGTTGTTCTTGCGTGTTACGAGAGGAAGTTGGTTATTTTGGACCCAGGTAAGGCTATTATCCTAGTTCCGTGCGAGCAGAATCGGCTTGAAGTGTGTGAATGGATTTAAACAAGATTATGGGCTTCATGCGAGTCAGATGTGTTCATTTCAGTATAGCGCTCCTCAAGGAGGGGTGTTGGAATATCAGGTGTTGTTCTGCCTTCGTCAAATTCATGTGATATTATGATTGTACCGTGTGAGATGTGAAATCACTTGATAATTTCTTATGTGTTGAGATTCCGCGTAGTGAGCATGATGGCTCTTGAGATTCAGATTATATATCGCACCTCAGTTGTGCTTGAGCTTTGTGGCATATGGATCTATCAGTCTCCCCAGAATGGTATTATGCACCTAGCGTGTTTGTGACCGGTATTCAGTAATTCATAATAGTAAGCAAATTCAGCTTCGTGTATGTCTCCTTATGTGAATTTTATAATGGGACTGGGTGGCACGCGGCCACAAGTATGTTATTTGGATCGGGTTGCACGCCGCAACAATGTGTTGATGAGTACGGTTCCCTATATTTATTTTTCTTATGTTATACTTCCTATTTTCTGAGGAAAGTCCATATTAGTTGCGTGAGTTGAGTAGTCCCTTCCTGAGTCATTTCCTTATGTATCATGTTCGAATTGTGGCCTATTGGCGCATTGTGGCATCGTGTGAGACTATTGGTCAGGTCTGGGGTGATTGGTTGTCTGAGCAGTTCATACTGGGTGAGACGAGATTATTGGATTAGGGATCAGTGCGATAAGATTATGCAGAATGTATTAAAGGACAATTACCATTGTTTGGTTTGTCATGAGATGATAATCTAAGTCGAGAGAAAAGATTCAATGTTTGGTTAACTCTGCAGTCGGTTAGGAACTTCTACACATCTCCTCCGTTGTGGTGGTATCGTCAGCATTATAGCAGGATGTATGTATATATATTATAAGGTGCATTTGGAGCATCAGATTTGTAGAATTTTGGTTGTTAAGGTTCAAGGGATGTCATAGTGGCTAGATGATGAATTATGCGGTGCATGGTGCTGATTCAGCAAAAGGTACGTTGTTGTGTTCTGGTGCCTCGTGTGGCAGTTGATACGGTGTTCGTATATTAGAAACAGTCCTGGCAGAGAATTTTAAGTGTTGGAACTGGGTTCTGAGCTTATTATATGGATAAAGAGAATATCTTCAGATTTGAAAACAAGTTAATGTGCTCAATTGGGTTGTGGTAGCACGGGCAGGTGCACGAGGTGTTAGACAGTGATTTCAGATAACTCGAGAGCAGTTCTTGGCACGTTCGAGGACGAACGTCTGTTTAAGTGGGGGGAATGTAACGACTCGACCGGTCATTTTGAGCTCTAGCGCGTCGTTCAACAGTTTGAGTTCATGAGCAGCTTCATTTCAGGCATTATGACTTGTAGGTGTGGTCGGAATTGACTTTCGTGAAGTTCGGAGTCAAATTGGGAAGAAGATTCTAATTTTAGAAGCCTTAAGTTGGAAGAACCGAATAAGATTGGAATTTGGAGTAAACGACCTCTGAATCAGGATCCGAAGGTTCCAGCAGGTTCGTATGATGATTTCGGGCTTGGGCGTATGTCCGGATCGGGTTTTGGATAACCCGGGAGCGTTTCGGCGTATATTATATAAGTCAGCATTTTTTAAGAAATTTTCTAAGTTTGGCTTGAAGCGCATTTCAGTGAGATTGATGTCCGTTTGGGTTTCCGAGGCTGGGAATAGCTTCGTATGGTGATTCTGAAGTTGGAGCACGATCGGAAGTGAATTCGGATGTCCGTGGGTCATTTTGAAGTCATTTGGCTAAAGATAGAAATTTGAAGGTTTTTGAGAAATTCGTCTGGAAGTGGAAATTTTGGTATCAGGGTCGGAATGTGATTCCAAAAGTTGGATCAAGTCTGCAATGTTAAATATGACTTGTGTGCAAAATTTGGGGTCAATCGGAGGTGATTTGACGGGTTTCAGCATCAAATGTAGAAGTTGGAGATTTCTAAGTTCATAAAGATTGAATTAGAGAGCGATTCGTTTTTTCAATGTTATTTGATGTGATTTGAGGCCTCGAGCAAGTCCGCATTATGTTTTGGAACAGGTTGATGAAATTGGACGGGGTCCCGGGGGCCTCGGGTGGATTCCGGGTGGTTAACGGATCAAGTTTTAAGTTTGAAGAAGTGGTGAGGTTACTGTCATCTGGTGTGACCGCACCTGCGAGGCTTTGGCCGAGGGTGAGGAGCCTCAGGTGCGGCTTTGGGCGTCGCAGGTGAGAGTTTTTGCTGGAGTTGAGGAAGCCGCATGTGTGGGAGTTTGGGCGCACCTGCGGAAGCGCAGGTGCGAGAAGGAGACCGCAGGTGCGGAAACGAGGTCTGGGCAGAATGTTTTAAACGGCAATTATGCCATTTCTCCTCCTATTTTCATTTGGTATGGGCGATTTTGAGGAGCTTCAAGGAGGGAATTTCGTCAAGGATCACAAGGTAAGTTGTTTCTACTCATTTCCAAGTTAAATACAAGGTTTATGCATGGATTTGAACATGAAAAATTGTGGAAAATTGGGAATTTTGAAGAAAACCTAGAATTTGGTAATTTGGATTTTTACCACGAATTGAGCATGAATAATTGAGTAAATTGTATATTTGAACTAGTAAAGCTACGGGTAGAGTTTATCTTCGAGAAATTTCAGAATTCGGGCACGTGGGCCCGAGGGAATTTTTGTCAATTATTCGAGCGGAGTTGGGAATTTATATAATTTGAATTATTAACCAATATTAGAGTATATTTTCATTGGTTTGTCATTAATTGGATAGTTTTGGGGCGTTGTGCATCAATTGGAGTCATCAGAAGGACTGGGAAGCCGGTTATGGAATTTCGGAGCGAGGTAAGTCTCCTTTCTAACTTTGTGAGGGGGAATTGTCCCCATAGGTGAACTAAATGAATATATGCTATTATTTGAGGGGGCTACGTACACACGAGGTGATGGGAGTCCGTGCATAGCTACTGTTATGCCATGTCCGGGTACTCTAGGACCCACTATCATGCCTTACTTGTTGTACTTGTGATTTTATCAATGATATTAGCCGGGTGATATTATCGAGTTAGTAATTGAATACTTAAAAAGGTTAGAGCTTACTTTCCTTAATCATTTGAGAAGAGAAAGGATCCTTCCTTGCATAATTGTGTTCCAGATGAATCAATGATATTTAAAACCTTATCAAACTTGGCAAATGAATTTCCAGAAATGATTTAAATACTATCTTCATGTTCACCTAAAGAGAATTTTATCATTTCTTTGAGAAACTGCTTTCCTGATAAAATATGGACTCACTGTGTGCATATGTGTATTTACGGGTGTCTGAGTCGCATGTATGATTCGCGAGTAGGATAACGCTATATTTATGTATAACCGCGTCGCATGATCGATTCGCGAGAGGGGCAGATAGATGCATCTATGGTTTGAGCCGTTCGATCCTCGGCAGTGCACATTTTATTATTGTTTGTCTGCATCGTTCGACCCTCAGAATTTTCTTGCGCATGATAAATGTTGCGTATTTCCTGTGAATTGTACATGTTTATTGGCCTAAGGAGTTATGAATTGCCAGCTAAAATGAAGAAGAATTGATGTGTAAAATGTGAAATAAGTTGATGTTTCTTATCTTTGCTTATTATTTAATTGCATATGATACTCATGCTTAGAACCTCACTTGATTATATTTAACCGATTTGTAGCAAGTGTCTAATTCGACCTCTCGTCACTACCTCTCTGAGGTTAGGCAGGATACTTACTGAGTATACGTTGTTTTCATACTCATGCTACACTTGTTGTGCATTATTGCACAGGTACTTTAATAGCGACGTGGCTGGTTTGGATACTGAGGCGAGCTGCTTCATCCGGAGGCGATTCGCAGCTGACAGAGTCTCTCTCATATTGTATTTATTTTATTTTAAATTTTCCTTGTCCAACTGTATTTCGGACAAGCTTTGTAGTATTTTGTAAAATTCATAGAAAATACTCATGTACTTGTGTCACCGGGTTCTGGGATGTCTTTGGGATTTACTCTAATCCATTAAATTGTTTACCTCAAGTATTTATATAATAAATTTCTATTTTCTCATTGGGCTGTAAGTGAAAGGTAACGATATCGAAATTGTTAAAACAGGAACCGAACTCAACTATTAAATAATTGGCTTGCCTGACACTGGTGTCCGGCGCCATCACGACCTTAATAGGTTTTGGGTCGTGACACATACTTAGCCAACGAGCGTTCCAAATGTTTAATTTTGCACACATTTTATCAATTAGGGGTTGATAGTCCTTGTGTATAAGGGGTTTATTTGACATTGGAAACCCTAAGTAAGAGCCAAAAAATTAGCTAAGTTTAATACCAAAAGATGTAGAAGCCATTTCTCTAGTATGTTGGCTACAACTTTTGGACATAATTAATTTGATTTTTTCTTTGTTTATGGAAAGGCCAGACATATTACTAACCTTTTCATTTGTTGGCAGAGTGTATAAGAAGTTTAATTAGCTTCACCCATTAAAGTCAGGTCATCCGCAAAAAATAAACGGGATGGGGGGGGGGGGGGGGGGGGGACTCCGGGGTAAA
>MDKH01009340.1:0-34358 GCA_005239495.1 Nicotiana undulata
GGGTAACGGCACGCAATAAGCATTCGTGACCAACACACGCATTTAAATAACCTTTACGGGGTGTGAACGGTAGAATACGGATATGATGATTAATGCGCTAATACCACGTGTAGCCGCCTCCTCGAGGTGTGACATACCGGGTATTGCATTGAAGTGATTCGTATTACTGTAAACCTAGGACACTTCTTTTTAAATGTTTATGTTATTCAAAACCTTTAAAGATCTTCATACTTGTTTTAAATCCCCTCATACGTGAGCCTTATTTGTTACTTGCTTGTCATCCAAATTCACAAAGCTTATTGGATGGGACCCACAGTTGTGGATCCTGAAGGGTGCCTAACACCTTCCCCTTGGGATAATATCAAGCCCTTACCCGTTCTCTGATAATGCAAACTAGTCTATGAGTTATCAACTCTAGGTGCCCTAACGCACCGTTAAATCGTTAGGTGGCGACTCTTCCTTTTCTTTTAAAGGAGTTGTCCATAATGTCTTAACCCGATCTCTCTGTACCTAACCCGTGCGACAGAAAAAGGGGGCGTGACAGCATGGCGACTCTGCTGGGGATTTTCCCTAGGCTTATACCATTGCAATTTTCTTTGTGAGTTTGGACTTTTAATTGTCATTTAAATGCTTACACCTCTTCCTATTCCCTGTTATATGTCGTTAATTGTTTAAATTTCGCAAATATTTATTTCACTTGAACGAAACTAACGTATCTTCATGTTTTCTTTGTAACCGCTTTCCATTGTAACTGCTGTATTTCCTTTCTTTACTGCTTTTCTCAACGTGAAAATACATGCCTATCTGTTTTAATGCTTATTATTGCATATCATGCTCCGCATTCATATTCCACTCGTGCCAAACAAATCCTATATCAACGCTTACAATGAGTGGTTGCGCTCTTCCAATATCATCACCCCCCTAAATTCGGAAAGGCGTATTTGCGGTAAAACTAGTCGATCAGCGGTGCAGTCGAAAGTTCCGTGCCTTCCTCTTTGAGTTGTCCGCTCAAGGGTACAAGTCTATAACCTTAATAGAAACCATACTCTATTGTATGTTGCATGCATCATGGTCAAACCTAGCCAAGATAACGTGTTGTCCACACAATAGCTTTTAAGATAGCCTTGTCCAAAGTCCATTGGGTTTCCCTGGAACCCAAAAGGACGCCTTCACGTTCTATGCATTTATTTGGAGAACTTAAATGCTCTTTGCTAATTATTGATGTTAAATAGTCGAGTCTGGCGGGGGTAAGGGCCTAACCTTGTTTGTTCGCATGAAACGAGGCACGAAGTCCCCAGACTCAGCATGATCTAAAATATGACAAGAGGGCTAAGCTTGGAGAAGGTCTTTCTGGGACCCAATTAGATAGGATTTTCTTTTCCGCTTTACCAATGTAATAAGGCCGATGGCCATTAGTGATTTTATTTCTTACTTATTGTTTTTGTATTGTTTTTGGATTCGTCCATTTTTACATCAATAAAATGAGGCATTTAGCATTTTAAGTTATCAAAATTAATTTGTCGCTAGGCCTACCTCGGGAATAAAGAGATTCCCCAACTTAGGATGCGTTTTACATTTTCGCATTACGTGTTTAAATTATCGCAATATTCCTTATATCTCCACTAAATTCACTACCTTTTTGTTAGTTTTTCCCCTTCCACAAAGGTTGGTTCGTGCACTCTGGCATCGACATCTTATTGGACCAGATCAAAGGGCCCTCCTCCTATTCCTCCTCCCATTCCTCCCAAAAGAAAAGGCAAGGGTAAAGCTAAAATGGCTGATGCAAACGGTACTAGGGATGAACAATTTGAGATCATTGACGGTCAGGGTATTCAGGTTCTGCACGAGGGTATGTCTCCACTAGAGAAGAAGCTGCTAAAGTTCCAAGAGGAACTTGATCAAGTCAAGAACTTGGCCCACTTATCATTCTCCCTCAACGTTCTATATGTTCACTTCCCAAATGCTCCGAACCCCACTTTACCACAAAACATCCCCGAACAACCAAGTCATCTAAAAGATCCCGTTCCACCAGTACCACGCAACTACAACACTCCACCTCCCCGGGATCATGCAAGAGACTACTTCCAGGCTTATGACAACCCCATTTATGTGGAAACTATAGCTCACTCCGCACCACATACATATGAACCTGACGAAAAGGACAAGCTCATCAGGAATCTGGCCGAAGAACTCAAGAAATTAACCAACCGAGTTCAGGGCGTCGAAGGAGTTAAAGGGGTTGAAGGATTGAATTATGAGTACCTATGCATACAGCCCGATGTCGAACTACCCGAGGGGTACAAACCTCCTAAGTTCGAGATGTTCGATGGTACTGGTGACCCAAGAGTCCATCTGAGGACTTACTGTGACAAATTGGTCGGCGTCGGAAAAGATGAAAGGATCCGCATGAAGCTCTTCATGAGGAGTTTGAAAGGTGATGCACTATCCTGGTACATCAATCAGGATCCAAAGAAATGGACTAGTTGGGTGAATATGGCTACAGACTTCATGGATAGATTCATGTTCAACACGGAGAATGCACCGGATGTGTTCTACATCCAGAACTTGAAGAAGAAACCAACCGAGACTTTTCGCGAGTATGCTACTCGTTGGAGGTCAGAGACTGCAAGGTCAGGCCAGCCTTGGAATAAGAACAAATGAAGAAACTCTTTGTGCACGCTCAGGATCCTTAGTATTATGAGCGGCTGATGATGGTCGAAGGGAACAAGTTTTCTGATATCATCAAACTGGGAGAGCGAACCGAGGAAGGTATCAAAAACGGTATGGTCACTAACTTTGAAGCTTTACAAGCCACTAATAAAGCTCTGCAATCCAGTGGTGTGTCCAGGAAGAAAGATGTAGGAGCCGTGATGGTGGCAGAGCAAGCCAAGTCCCCTCCCAAATACCAAGTATACCCCGCACCTTCCTTCACATACCAACCAGCTCCAAGTTACCAAGCACCTTCACCCGCATACCAAGCTCCACCGCCCACATATCAGCCTATTTCACCCAAATATTCCCAGCCAGCTCCCTTCTATAATGCCTATAATTCCCAACCATCTCACTACCAATCACCACCTGCTCGCCAAAACTTCCCCAGACCCCGCCTAAATTTCGACTGTCGTCCACAAAAACAGTACACTGCCATAGCTGAACCTATTGACCAATTATATGAAAAGCTTAAAGCAGCCAGTTATGTCACACCCATCCCTGCTGTTACCCCTGAGAACCCCTCTCAGTGGGTCAACCCAAACAAAACTTGTGCTTACCACTCCGGCATGAAGGGACACACCATCGAGGAATGCCGCTCTTTGAAAGACAAGATACAAATCCTCATAGATAACAAGATCATTGTAGCCAAGGACTACTCCTAATGTTCGCAACAATCCGCTGCCTGACCATAAGGGTGGTGTCCACATGATTGAGGTTTATGATGACTGGGATCCGAAGAAGCATGCGATTACTCTTAATCCGATCGTGGTCCAGATGCAGCCATCTGAGGAAGTTGAGGTAAACATGTCCATTCCACTTGAGTTTGAATCAAGACCATCCTCCAAAGGAAAAGCCCCAGGGCCGATCGAAGTTGAGTTTGTGCGACCACTCGAAGTTGCAGTCCGGCCATCTGTAACCTATACTCCAGTTGGAATAAGAATGATTTCACCTATTCCTATGGCAATGTCAACAACGACGCCCTTTTATTCAGACGCTATTCCATGGGACTATACCACTGAAGCAAGGAGGAAAGGTAAAGGCAAGTCTGAAGAAGCTATCCCCGCACAGGGTATGACGAGAACTAGCAGAGTTTATACCCCTTATCATTTGGCTGAGTCCAGCAAGCAGGCCAACAATCGGCCTCCCATCATTGAAACAGGTTCTGATGATCAATGGAGAAAGATACAAGCTAAGGAATATTCAGTCCTCGACCAATTGAACAAGACACCAGCTCAGATATCCATCCTCTCCTTGTTACAAAACTCTGAAAATCACAGGAATGCTTTGTTAAGGGTTCTCAGTGAAGCATACGTGCCTGATAATATCACCAGCGGGGAAATGGCCAACATGGTAGGCTAAGTGCTGGAGAGCCATAAGATCACTTTCCATGAAGATGAGCTACCGCATGAGGGGCTAGGGCATAATAGAGCACTACACATCATTGTACAATGTGAGGATCATTTTATCACAAGGATCCTAATCGATGGGGGTTCTAGCCTCAAGATCTGTCCGCTGGTCACGCTCAAGAGATTGGGAAAAAGTCTACATGAGATAAAGGACGGAGAAATCAACGTAAAGGCCTTCGATGGTTCGCAGAGATCTACCATGGGAGAAATCACTTTGTGCTTACAGATGGGACCAACTTGGTTTGATGTAGACTTCCAAGTGATAGATGTGCCTGCATTCTACAACTTATTGTTGGGACGACCTTGGATCCATGCAGCTGGAGCCGTGGCATTAACCTTACACCAAGCTGTGAAGTTCGAATGGAACCATAAGGAGATAATCATTCATGGCGACGGTAGCAACCATATCTATGGTCGCCAGACCTTTTCGGTCATCGATGGAAGGAAGAAGTTGGGTGGAGAAATATATCACAACGTAGAATGTGTTAACGCCATTGACAAAGACAAGTGGTGGGGAAGTAAGACCGAAAGCATATTGAACGGGCAAGGGTATGAGCCGGGTAAAGGGCTCGGTAAGAATCTCCAAGGAATAACAAAGCCAATAACACTCAAGAAGCACGGTACTACTTTTGGTCTAGGGTACGAGTACACTTGGAAAGAGTTCAAGGACTGGTCGCCACCATGGCGCGGCCCCTATTACCCATTAGAGTAGCCAATACCCCGTATAGAGCAGACTTTCATGCCAGCTGACGTCATATATGGTACAGACGAAGAAGAAGCACTAGCAGCCATGAGAGATCTATTTCTGGATGATGAGCATATGGACTGCTGTGTCATTTTTGAAGAGGAGGGGGAGGAAGGCCCTTCTATACAAGTCGTGAGCAAGGAATCACGTCTCCACAATTGGTCTGTCAGGACGACCAAAGCCCGTCGAGCCTCGGGGTAGCAAGGCTAACAAAACAAACATTATTTACAGTTTATTTAAAGCATTTCCTTCCGCATTTTTAATTTCTGCAAGAAAGAGCTCTTATGTTCGAACGTTTACTCAATTTATCAAAGCATTTCCAATTTACTTACAAATCTTACATTTACTTATACACTTGCTACTGTTTTCCTTCCCATTACTTTATTGTACACAGCATTACTATTACTCATCTTGATGAACCGACGATTGTGACCTGCAACGAGACAACACAAAAAATGGATTCCGAGTCAGACGCGGATGATATACTTGAGGATATTATTAAAGAAGTTGAGAACTTTGAGAATAGACCTAAGTCTAACTTGGATGAGACTGAGGTCGTCAACCTGGGAAACACAGAGAACGTCAAAGAAACACGCATCAGCATTCATCTGTCGCCATCAGAAAAGGAAGAATATACAAAATTCTTGAGGGAGTATGAGGACATATTCGCCTGGTCATATGATGACATGACTGGCCTCAGTACATCTATTGTGGCCAACAAGCTTCCAACCAATCCAACATGCCCACCAGTGAAGCAAAATCTCAGAAAACTCAAGCCAAACATGACTTTGAAAATCAAAGAAGAGGTCACCAAACAGATCAACGCCAGAGTTCTCCGGGTGGTCGAATATCCTACCTGGTTAGCCAACATTGTGCCTGTACCAAAGAAAGATGGGAAGGTCAGAGTCTACATCGACTACCAGGATCTCAACCGGGCACGTCCGGAAGATGACTTCCCCCTGCCAAATATACATATCTTTATAAGCACGATCTGCAGTCTTTTGTGGATTGTTTTGCTGGTTACCATCAGATTTGGATGGACGAGGAAGATGCTGAGAAAACAACATTCATTACGCCATGGGGGGTGTATTGCTACAAGATGATGCCATTCGGTCTGAAGAATGCAAGAGCCACTTACATGAGAGCCATGACTACTATATTCCATGATATGATCCACAAGGAAATCGAAGTATATGTGGACGATGGCATCATCAAATCAAAGAAAGCTGCTTATCACATGGAAGATTTGAGAAAGTTCTTCAATAGGTTAAGGAAATACAATCTGAAGCTTAACCCCGCAAAATGTGCGTTCGAGGTCCCTGTTGGGAAGCTGTTAGGGTACATTGTCAGTCGTCGAGGAATAGAGCTAGATCCATCAAAGGTCAAAGCCATCCAAGAATTTCCACCACCAAAGAACAAAAAAGATGTTATGAGCTTCCTGGAGCGGCTCAATTATATCATCCGGTTCATAGCCCAGTCTACCGTCATTTGTGAGCCAATCTTCAAAATGCTGAGAAAGGATGCTGCAACCAAATGGACTGAGGATTGTCAAAAGTCCTTCGACAGAATCAAGGAATATTTCTCAACACCACCAGTCTTGGTACCTCCAGAGCCGGGTAAACCTCTATTACTCTATTTGGCTGTATTAGACGGGGCTTTTGGTTGCGTTCTCGGGCAACATGATGAAAAAGGAAGAAAGGAGCAAGCAATTTACTATCTCAGCAAGAAGTTCATACCAACAATGGTGCTGAAGTCAAGGCTGTCTTGAGCTTTTGAAAGCTTGCCTCGCACTCATCTAAAAATTTAAGTGGGTCACCTTTCTGAGTCAATTTAGTCATTGGGGCTGCTATGGATGAGAACCCCTCCAAAAACGACGGTAGTAACCTGCCAAACCCAAGAAACTCCTAATCTCCGTAGTTGTAGTGTGTCTAGGACAGTCCCTGACTGCCTCTATTTTCATAATAGTTGTTCATAGCCAATTACAGAATTATCAAATAGCTTCACGTCAACAAAAAAAATCTCCTTTCAGACCTTCACAATACTGATAACGAGATGCGGTTCATGAAGACCTCAAATTATATACCCGAATTAACGTGTCTCAATTAACGCCACACAGGCAGGCACATACCTCGTAGGTCAAAGCTCAATAATTATAACACGGATTTGGCAAATTATGCACAGCTAATTAATTTATTTATTTCTTTATTGTAAATACCCGTAAAATTTCATGTCTAAAATAATGCCCGAATAGGTCCCCGTGTTGTTATAACTGTAGAAATTCTTAAAACGGACCCATTTTGAAGTAAAAAGTACCCCGGAACTTGAAAGATTAAATTTTCCATAAATTGCACGTTATGCGACGCACTATGCGATCGCATAACAGGTATGCGGATCGCATAGTGGTCGCATACCTGGACATGTGACTGTCCAAATTGAGGACAACTATGCGGCCCAGAATGCGATCATATTTTGGGTATGCGGACCGCATAGTTGTCGCATTCTTGCCCCATGGTTTTTGCGAGGGAAGTTATGCGACGCACTATGCGATCGCATAACAGGTATGCGGATCGCATAGTGGTCGCATACCTGGACATGTGACTGTCCAAATTGAGGACAACTATGCGGCCCAGAATGCGATCATATTTTGGGTATGCGGACCGCATAGTTGTCGCATTCTTGCCCCATGGTTTTTGCGAGGGAGGTTATGCGACGCACTATGCGATCGCATAATAGGTATGCGCACCGCATAGTGGTCGCATACCTGGGCAGATTGTTTTCCAATTTTTGGCCCATTTGAAGGCCAACTATGCGACAGGAATGCGGACCGCATAGCAGGAATTCGATCGCATTCCTGACCGCATTTCTGTGTCGGGGCTCCTATTTTCTAAATTAAAACCCGAACACCCCTTCCCTTCATTTTTAACGATTTTCTGACCAAAAATAGAGAGAGAAAAGGAGAGTTCTTGAGAGAGAAAGTTTCAACATCATCTAATTTGATTTTCCAAAATCACTCAAGCCCGGAAATTATCGAGCTATTTTCATCTTCTTCACTCAAAGAGGTAAGCCTTCACCCTATTTCCCCAAATTTCTCAGATTCTAGTTAAGAATAAAACACACATAGGTTGGTTTTGAAAAATGAAAGATGAGACCTTGCATGCATGTGAATTAAACTCTGTAAATGAGGGAAACGAGCTTGGGTAATTATGCATAAAAAGGGGGTTAGTAACCTAAGGGGTCACATAGTGTTTGATAAAAGGCTCAATTGAATTCAAGGTTCCTAATTCTAAGTGAAATATGTCGCATTGTGGAATAGATTGACGGTGCTAGACGGCCCGGTGAATTGTGATAGGAATTACTAGGGGAAATTCGACTCGAGGTATGTATGGCTAACTTTAATTATCGTAGAGTCACCTTGTTGGTGTCCGAGCATTCGGTATGAGTTTCTTGCAGAGTATATGTGAATTGATTATTCCGAAGTATTGAGGTGTAAGATTTCATTCTCTGATTCTCTTAGTCAATTACCATGATAATTGAAATTGTGAAAGATGATTTCTGGTGATTATTTTATTATGTGCAAGGTTCGTCATGTGCTTGAATATGTTGGTATAAAAGAATGGTAAGGAACCCAAATATGTGAATGTATCTATGTGCTAAGGGCTGTGTAACAAGTGATGAAAAGGAGTTGTGAATTGATTTAATTAAACTAAAGGACCATGGCAATATCGTATATGACTCATGGTTGACAAGGTTTATTGTGGCTTGACTTCATACGGATTGTTGGTTGTAATGAATTTATGTTCTTGTTGATGAACATCTTTGTGGTTGAATTAATGGGTAATAAGGACTATTGTGAACACATGATTGTTTGGTTGTTATAAAATTGTACTCTTGATGATACGAAGCCCGGTGATTGAAGTGTGGGCTGTTATTTTTTGCTATGAGATGTGATGGTATTGTGGGATCGGGTTGCACGCCGCAACACGAAGTAATAAGGGTGGAGAGGTAACAAGGGTGGGATGTAAATTGTACGGTGGGATCGGGTTGCACGCCGCAACAGAATGTAATAAAGCTGATATGTGATTGTCCAGTGGGATCGGGTTGCGCGTCACAACAGGAAGTAACAAGGGTGGATTGTTGAGAAGGAATAAGGGCAGAATGTGATTGTGTTGAAATAAGAATATGTGAGACTCTCAATTGTATTTGTTTTTGTATCATTGTGCACTATGTGTTGGTTCTTTTAACTTCTTTCTATCTGTGGATTTCTTGATTTTACTTTGAGTAAAGTTTTTTCATGCATACTAGTACTATTCCACAGTACTAACGTCCCTTTTGCCGGGGGCGCTACATCTTTTATATGGATGTAGGGGGTCCATAGCAGGTAGCTCAGCTCGCCGTTAGTGGTGCCTCCTCCTCATCTTTTCAGCAGTACTGGTGAGCCCCACTTCCTCTCGGGGCCGTGTGTAGTTCATGCCATCTCTTTTGAGTCTATTATGTATTGTAAGGTATAGCCGGGGTCTTGTTGCCGGCAAGTATTTTATAAACTCTTAGTATTCGTAGAGGATCCGTAGACATGATGTGGGTGTATATATGTATTTTGGGTAGTAACTATACGTACTCGGAATCGTGGTCCGTATTGGAAAGTTATGTATGTATTGTGTATGCTTTTGAGTATTAACTGTTGAAATGCTAAAAGAGAAATGAACTTAAGTTTATAAATCCATGCTTAAATCCTAAGTTGCTATTTTATAAGGAATATTGTGCATTGTAAATACGGGGGAACGCGTTGGGTAGGAAAGGCAATTCAGGTCCGCTTGACTAGGTTCATCTGGTTAGGCGCCGGTCTCGTCCCTCGGTTTTGGGGCGTGACATTTATTTATTTACTTATTATTAGTATTACTTTTATTATTATTTATTCATTCATTATTATGATTATTATCATTATTTTATACATAAATTGTCTAATAAGCCTAACATGCATGACTCTCTACCAGTACTATAGTAAATTTTTAAATTCGCAAGGGAGAATTTAAATACAATAATTTCCATCACAAGGATCTCATCCTTACATAACTTCCACCGCGGATCGTAGCCCGATTTAAACATCTCAAATCATATTAAAATGCGAGGATCTCGTCCTCAATTCTGAATCACAAGCAACATGCGTATCGTGCCAATCGAAACTTTCCATTTCCTTTCTTTAAATATTTTTCGTTAAACAAAATTACAACACGTAAAGATAGACACAGTTATCCCCATAGAATTTCTCAATACAAGTATTTACATAAGTAGGTTTTTGAGTTACGAAGCTCACCCGAGAGTGGAGCACATTAGAAGAATTTTATTAGATACGCATAACCGTATTAAGTTCAGAAAATCATCACTTTATACTAATTAGAGATTGTTCTTGTAATGACACCATTTAATCAGCCATACCATAAAAAATATACCAACAGGCTAGGTCTCCACCTCTAGGAGTCTGACCTCAACCTTCGACATGTAAGTTGAGTTGTAACTGCAACGGAACACGTAGCCTGAGTGCTCTGATGAAATATGACTCTCCCAAGTCTAGGACAGTTTCTACCACTAGCCAAAATAAAGTATCAACTTGCCCTGAGTCACAAAAAATCTTACAATCGTAATTGAGTCCTTTAATGAGTCTCTGGACTTGTCTCTGGCTAGATAAACCTAAGTAGGAGTGTGACGGGCTGAATTATCGAACCTGATGGCATATTCTGACACCGTCATGGTGACCTGACATAATCATTCAAACCCTAAGCGCCACGCAAAAATGGAAGGTTCGAGAAACAAACTCTTTCAAAAGCATTTATGAGAACCGAGTCAAGTAATTGATGCTGCAATGGCTAGTTGTCCTCTTCGTAGGCTTGCTACAATTACCGGCGGCCCATTTCTCCTTTTACTATGCTGACTCAACACTGTTGAGCTACCATATTTATTCATATGCTCTTCGTTATTCTTTGGGGTAACTCTTATCCTTATTGATGCACAATGATCCCAAAGGTAAGGCTCTATACAGAAAAATCTTGGCACGAACCAAATAGTCTAGAAGCTTGTCAACCACTGTACTCCCTCTGGAGCACCCCAAAGTCCGCAACCATGATTTCCACGCTGAGTAAACCTTCTGCAGATTTAAAGTTGGTTATATAACTCCTTTGGTACTGAGGTGTAGGGTTATTAAGGAGGCGGACATATCGCAAGTCCCAGCTTTATCTCTTGCAAAATCTCAGGCCTTATACATTCCAAGACAAAACCGATATAACACATGACCCCGGAATTTATTCCTTGACAATGGACTTCCCTACTTGGCACGAAGCCATAGGTCACAATGTCTGATAATTCACAATGTTAAACTTCACAGCTCATATAAATCAACTATGTTGCATTCAACTATTCCCTTGTTATCCAATACTGGAGTAGCTATAAATCCTTCTAGGATATGGACTAGTCCAACATGTACCAACTGAGCTAGAACCTCCGCGTATAGATCCATTTGAGACTGTACAATAGGTGATGATGTTCGCGCTTTAGTCTGAGCTCTGCTTCTGTCTCTTCCCCTAATTGTAGCTGTCATTGGGGCTTCATCTCTTGTCCGGTTGTAAACGCTTTGCGTGTTGTCGAGATTTATGAGAGGACAAGAATAGACAAGTTCAATCATCAATGGTAGAATAAATTCGCACGATAGAGTAGAATAGAAGTGAAATTGTTCCTAGATTAATAGCCTGTGAGAGATAAGTACAGACGTCTCCATACCGATCCTTAAGACTCTACCAAGTTTGTTCGTGAATTGTGAGACCTAAGCAACCTAGTGCTCATATCAACTTGTCACAACCCAAATTCCTAACCTTAGGGATCGTGATGGCGCCTAACACCACACTTGCTAGGCAAGCCAATGTTAGAATTCGATTAACTAATTTGCATTAATTATCCATTTAGACATAATAAAATAATCTACAGTAAACTGAATCTATTGGTTTTCGATGAATAATTCCAAAGATATAATAATAAACAATTAAATAAGCGAACCACGAACTAATTATATAAATAACTCTAATACTACCCAGGGTATGGTGTCACAATTCACGAACTACTAAAGAATACTATAAATACTGGGCTAAAAGAAATAATCTAACTGTTCTGAATAGAATAAAACAGCGTTTATGGAATTCTCTGGGATCTGCGAACGTCGGCAGATATACCTCGTATCTCCGAATAAATGAATAGCCGCTCTAAATATCTCTACCACTGGTCAATACCTGGATCTGCAGAAAAGAGTGCAGAGTATAGTATCAGTACAACCGACCCCATGTACTGAGTAAGTGTCGAGCCTAACCTCGACGAAGTAGTGACGAGGCTCCGGCGGGGCATTAACAATATATAACATGTGACAATTATATATACAATAAAACAATTCTACACGAACAAGAAAAAAATATAACTGAGGCAAAAATTATAAAGCAAGTAGGAAATCTAACAAATAATTAAATAGTGCAACAACAATGAAATAACTCAGCCGCCTTTTTCAGGTCTCAGCTATAACCAATACTCAAGTAAATCTCCAAGTTTCCAAACTTTACTTTAAAATAATCACATGTACGAAATATAAGAAAAACTGTAGAGTAAAACAAGAATTTCCAAACATTTAAAGTTTAAAAATAAATCAGTAGAACATCATTATTCCCCATTTTCACTATCTTGTTGCGACGTGCAACCCGATCCCACCTATTCACAATATCACAATAAATGTATTCACCCGTATCACAACCAATTATCCACCCTTATCACACCAACACCTTATCACAGCCCCCTTATCACACCAACACCTTATCACACCAAATTTTGTTTCAAAAATTTCAAACAGAAAATAGTATAGCCCGTAAGCTTTAAACAATAACATCCCACAATAATATCAGCCCGAAATCACCGTAACACTGTTAACCCAACTCAGTCATTACGTACTATGATAGGATTAAGAGAACAACCAACACTTTTCAACACACTTACAACAACAAATGTAAATAATCGAATGAAATCAAATAGTCCTCGTAAACCTCAAAAATCATAAAACAGTTAAACTGCAATTCTCATAACTTTCTCAATATTCTCAAAAATGAAACCAACAGGAGCACAAATATACATATATATACATATATACATATATATATATATATATGCCTCGTAGGAACAATGTCAACCTACTCAACCATTTTGTACCACAAGGGAACCAAATAAACAACTAATACTCTTTTCAAAATAACCAAAGCGACATTTAACAACAAAGAATAAGGCCAAGCAATCGTAGAGACAATAATGAACATAGAACAATTAAGCCAAGAATCAATTAACTTGGGAACGGGAAAGGGGTCATGTTTATCAGGAAAATTGGGTGGTGCATAGATACTCGTCACCTCACCTATGCACCACGCCCATGCATTTCACATAGCAAACAAGTGGGGATTCCTATTCCCTCAAGTCAAAGTTAGACCAAACACTTACTTCAATTTCGTAGGTCATTCACTGCTCAATTACCAATTTTCCTCTAGAATCTTGCTCTAACTTGCTCGAATCTAATCATAATTAACTCAATATCATTAATTAAGGTTAAAGGAACTAACTTTATTGAAAACTACAATTTTTTCTAAGTTTTCTCAAAAAAAGTGAAAACCTGACCACGGGCCCGCTTGGTCTAAACTCGGGGTTCGGACCAAATTACTTTTACCCATTCACCCACGAACCCAAATATACAATTAGTTTAGAAATCCGACCTCAATTCGAGGTAAATATTCGATTTTTACAAAATTTCCTAATATAATACTACCCAAACCCTCAATTTTTACCATGAAAATTCTTAGTTTTTTATTTAAAAGTGATAAAAAACGATGAGTAATTGAAAGAGTAAAAGTTTGGAATTGATTACCTATATCTTGGGGATGATATTTGGTGAAGAAATTCGTTCCTAGGGCTGTGGGGTTCGAAAATTTAAAGAAGAAGAAGTCTGTTCGTTTTATATTATTTTTTTTGCCAGCTATTCTGCCTTGTTTATCGTGCCAAACGATCCCAATACTCGATATTTATGCCTCCAATGGATTCCTTGTGAAATTCTAGTCAAGTTAGACTTTTGAATCACTCAATTTGACCTTATAATAAAGGAGATATGTAGGTTTTAATATTTGCAAATAGTGCAGATTTTTAATACGCCATCAGTGGTAATTTCGTAATTAACCTGACAAATCTGGCAACCATAGTAAAATGACTATAAAATCCTTATACGATTTCCAAATTCGATGATTCTTTTTGCTACGGGTCCGTAATAACGATACGAATATAATATTTTATTCAAAACAGAAATCGTAGCTCATTTGTTCAATATGATATCATTTATGCTTGAAGAAACGACGTCGAAGCATATGAAAGAACGAGGGCGACACAACCCAAACCTATTTGAAACTCACCTGAGCCCTCGGGGCTCTAAACCAAACATGCACGCAAGTCTAAAAGCATCATACGGACTTGATCGTGCGATTAAATCATAAAAATAACATGTAAAACTATTAATTAAACCTCAAAACTCGTTATTTTTCTCAAGAACACTTAAAGTTCACTATTTATCAACCGGACGTCCGAATCACGTCAAAGAAATTCCGATTCTCACCAAATTTCGTAGACAAGGATTAAATATCATAACAAACTTGTATCGAGCTCCGAAACCAAAATACGGGCCCGATACCAACGATTTCAAACGTTAATTCATTTCTTTATTTCATTAATATTTCAGCAAAACAATCTTGGGACCTCAGAATTTATTTTCGGGAATACGCCCGAGTCCCATATTTTACTGCAGACCTCTCGGGATCGTCGGAACACAGATTCGGGTCCGTTTACTAAAACTGTTGACCAAAGTCAACTATAATCAAATTTAAATTCTAGAAATCACTATTTCTCATATTTTCACATAAAAGCTTTCCGGTTTCACGCCCGGACTGCGCACGTAAATTGAGGTACTTAAAATTAGTCTTTTTATGGCTATTAAGTATGGAACAGAGTCTAGATTTATAAAATAACCCCTTGGGTCATCACAGGGGTGTCATTACTACAATAGGGCATTTGACACTTTGCTTTGAAAGTATTGTGTTAATCATAAGGTGTCAACCCCTTATCACCCCCAAGATAGTGGACAAGTGGAGGTCTCAAACAGGGAAATCAAAAGCATATTATTAAAAATTGTGAATGCAAATAGAACGGATTGGTCAAGGATTCTCGATGATGTGTTATGGGCTTATAGGACTGCATATAAGACTCCAGTCGGTATGTCTCCGTACCAGTTGGTGTTTGGGAAAGCGTACCATTTGCCGGTTGAGCTAGAACATAAAGCCATGTGGGCCTTGAAGAGGTTAAATCTTGAGTGGCATGTTGCAGCAAATCTCCGGGTGGAACAACTCAATGAGCTAGATGAATTCCAATTTCATGCATATTCAAGATCATCATTGTACAAGGATAAGATGAAATATTTGCACGACAAATATGCCCGAAACAAGGAATTCAAAGAGGGTGACTTGGTTCTTCTCTTCAATTCCCAGCTACGTCTGTTCCCGAGAAAGCTTAAGTCCAAATAGAGTGGCCCCTTTGAAGTAGTGCATGTAACACTTTTTGGTGCTCTTGACTTGAATAACAAAAATGGTGAAATCTTCCGGGTTAATTGTCACCAAGTGAAGCATTACTTGGGAAAGTTTGATGGCAGCCACATTGTGGCCTTGATCAATTTCCGGTAATGATGGTAACCTGCGTCGTGTCGCGACGTTAAATCATGCGCTTCTTGGGAGGCAACCCAAGTGTTTTTTTCTTTGTTATTCATTTTCTTCTTAGATTATGCTCTATTTTGAACTAACTGATTGTGAGATTTGTGTAGGAAGTATTTGTGCAGTGTTGGACTTTTGTTGGAAAATTTTGGCTAAGGATGAGAATTACGGTGACCGCGCTCAAAATTTTGCGGTCATCGGGAGCTTTTTCGCGGGGGCGTAATTATGCAGCGGACGCGGACTTGAAAATCCATAATATCAACTCTCTAAAGTTGAATCTGCAGTGGTTATTTCGCGATCAGCGGTGCTCTTTCGCGGCCGCGGTCATTTTTTCGCTCTCAGCGGAGTTTTCCCAACAACATCATTTCAAAAGAGTAAAAGCACGGACCACGGCGAAATTCCGCGGACCGCGCCCATGTAGGTCGGTGGGTCCTTGTGCTTCTAGTATAAATAGACGGGCCCATCTCCTTTTACACTTTTTGAACCCTTCGTTTTCACACCCATAGTCTACTCTTCACACTCTCATCTCTAAATTTCAATCTTCTTCTACTATACTAATCAAGAGTAGTTCCTACAACAAATCACGCAACTGGTATGTTCAATTTTGGATTAATTTAGTTTCCTCTCTTTCTTTTCTTTTTAATTCTACTTTTTTTTTCCGATTAGAGTTGATACATGCCAATAATCAAAATCATGCTTAACTGAGGCTAAACTTAATGGGCAATTGTTTTTCATGACTAATGGGGGATATGGTTGCTCACTATACTGGGTAATTGCCTAATATTTTTGCTAAGTGAAAACCCTATGTCATAAATCTTTCTTCAGTGCATGTATATTTTGAATTCTGCGGACCGCGGGCCAATTCGCGTCTGCGTTCATGATTGTGAAGGTACTGAATTGGCTAATTGTTTTCGGCCGCGATGATTTTTCGGCGGTCCGCGGTTAGCTTTACGCG
Source organism: Nicotiana undulata (assembly GCA_005239495.1). NCBI lineage: Eukaryota > Viridiplantae > Streptophyta > Magnoliopsida > Solanales > Solanaceae > Nicotiana > Nicotiana undulata. The sequence goes on from MDKH01009340.1 coordinate 16,630, forward strand.
GCCGCGCCCATAATTTTGCAAACCGCGGTTCTAAGCTCCAGAGAGTTACTCAATTGGGTCCGCGGTCGCGTTCATTTTTACGCGGTCAGCATTTCATGTTTCGCGATCGCGCTTAGTTTTTCGCTGTCAGGTTTTCAGAGGCTGGATAGTCTGAACCCCAATATGTCGTGGCCGCATCTCTTTTTACGCGAACCGCGGTGGACATTTCGTGACCGCGACCCTTTTTCCGATGTCAGCGGACCCTTGCTCTGTAAAACACTGTGATCATTCATCTGCTTTCATTTGATAATTCATTGAACAACATTACTAATGAGCTTTCACTGATTGTGTATGCAGATAATGGTTAGATTTCATGGCAGCCCGCAGGAGGGGAGAATCCTCCCGGGGCCGGGGGAGAGGGAAACAAATTGCACCCTTATCTCCTCCAAGGATGATTGGCAAGAAACAAACCCTTCGGGACCCACTCCTAACACTTCGGAGACCAGTGAATATGTCTCTTCCCGGGAGATTTCTGAGGTGGAAGTGGACCAAACCCAGCAAGAGGCACAATCACAGCCCTTCCACCTCGTCAATGAATCTACCTCCTTGTTTGGGTCGTCTAATGGCTCAGAAGGAGGCAGTGAGACTACAACACCTCCTACCGCAACTACTGAAACTCCGGCCTCCTCAGCGGCCCCAATTAATGTTGATAGTGAAGAGGATGTCTCGAATGGCAGGAGAGGTGGTGACACCCGGACTGGGGGGTTGGTGAGATCAAGAAACCTCGCAGTGTGGAAAGACAAATTTGTGATTGAAAAAGCTTACACAAGTTTCGGGAATGGTGTTGTCACGACCCCAAATCCTAACAGGTCGTGATGGCGCCTATCGTGGAACTAGGCTAGCCACTATCACGTAACCACACATTTCTTTTAATAAAATTTCTCAAAATCATTAATAAATTTTCATAATAAGTATAAAATCTTCTAAATCTTTAAACAACATTAATAATCTAACAGTCTAAACCATTCCCAGAACTGGAGCAAACAGATCACGAGCATCTAAGAATAATACTAACACTGCTAATGTCATAATACACTATCTCAGAACAAAATACTAAATACTAAATGAAGGAAGGGAAATGGAGAAGTTGTGGACGCTGGACAACTACCTCGAAATCCTGAATGTTGACGCCGAACAAACTCAGATGACTACTGCTCAGAACCAGTACCTGGATCTGCACACAGAGGTGTAGGGAGTAATGATGAGTACGCCAACTCAGTAGTAATGAAAGTAAATCAAGTCTGAAGATAAGAAACACAGAGTACAAAACACCAATTCACAAATAGTAAAATACGGAGTCTTAATAAAGTATTCATTTAGTACGTATGTTTGAAAACCAATTTCCGTAAAAATCCTTTGAACAAGTATATTTTCCAATGTTTCTCAGTAAAATATCCAAAATATCAGTATGAAAGGATGAAATGAATCATAATCAGAACTAAGTGAAAATATCATCATAACAACCCCTCGGGCCAAATCATCACTCATAAATAGTCACTCAGCACCTCACCATCACTCAGTAACAGTCACTCAGCACCTCACAGTCACTCATACCTCCCAATCACTCGTCACTCGGCACTCGACACCCCCACTCAGAAGGCACCTGCGCTCACTGGGGGTGTGTACAGACTACAGAAGGGCTCCTACAGCCCAAGCGCTATAACAAGCCAAATCATGGCATCAATCACTCTGGCACTCGACCTCTCTCATAACATCAATATCCTCACAATATTGGCCCTCGGCATCACTTAGTCAGACGCTCTCAACATGCCACTCGGGCCATAAATAACAGGGTTCTCGACCCAAAACACTATTTCATTTCAGAAAACAATCATATAAACAAATCTGTGTCAACAATTTAACAAGAAAAGACTGAGTGTAAAATCATAATTTATACGTGAGGAATATCAGAAAAATAACCCCCCAAGGGGTTAAAAATATCGGCACTAGGCCCCAAATGTGTCTTACAGCCCAAATATATCAAAACATATTAATACTATAAAACATATGCTTTAAAAACAGCTTCACAACTCAATAGTTGCCTCAAAAGGAACATATTTCCAAATTTCCAATTCGTGCACGCCCCACACTCGTCATCCAGTGTGTGCATCACTCCAAAATCATGAAAGGATGTAAAGTCCGGGTTTCATACCCTCAGGACAGGATTTAAAGACATTACTTACCTCAAACTAGCCCGAAAAGCTACTCTACAACACGTTTGCCCATCGAATCAACTTCCGAGTGCTCCAAATCTATCAAGTTCAGATTGTTCACATCCAATTATGCTAGGGGGATGAAACTCAATCTAAAAATATAAACTTTATGCACAAAAACCCGAAATTAGCCAAAACCCGACCCCCAGGCCCACATCTCGGAACTCGACAAACTTTATACCAAAATGATCCTCATCATCTCACGAGTCTTTACATATAAAGAACGCTGAAATCGGAGTCCAATTGACCCATCAAATCACCCCTAGAAGGCCTCTTAAACTCAAGCCCTAGTTTCCCCCTTTCCACCGATTTTCCCCAATTAAACACTATTAATTAGGTCCTTAATCACATATAATTGATTTAATAAGTCCAAAAACCATACCTCAATGAAGGACAATCGTTTCCTCTTCAAAAACCATCAAAAAGCTCGGAACCCGCAACAACAATGGTGAAAAGAAGACTAAAAATCACTAAGTCCTCTTTTTATACTTTCTGCCCAGGCTTTTCGCACTTGCGGCCCTTTTTCTCGCACCTGCGGTCTGCACCTGCACTCAAGAGGACCGCACCTGCGATTTTTCATTAACCTGACAATTCCCGCACCTGCAGCCCAGGTGTCGCACCTGCAGCTCGCAGATGCGGCCAATACAACCACTTCTGCGGATTCTCTCCCATCTGGCCTTCACCGCACCTGCGACCTTCCTGGCCTCTCCTGCGGTCAAATACCCGCAGGTGCGGAAATTATAGTAGCAGAAACACCAGCAGCTGAAGCTGCATTTTTCAAGCCTAAAAATTCCCGTTAACCATCAGAAATCAATCCCGAACCCTCGGGACCCCAACCAAACATACCAACACATCATAAATAATCATTCAAACTTAGTCTCACCCTCGGAATACCCAAAATAACATCAAAATCACATCATATTCAAGCCTATGAACGTTGAAATTCTTAAATTCTACCAACGATGCCGAAACCAACCAAAACACATCAGATTGTCCTGAAATTTTGCATACATATCCAAAATGACATTACGAACCTGTTCCAACTTCCGGAATTCCATTCCGACCCCGATATCCTATTCTCCACTGCCGACCGGAAATCACCAAAAACTAACTTTCGCCAATTCAAGCCTAATTCTACACCGGACATCCCAAAAATATCCCGAACACACTCCTAAGTCCCAAATCACCTAACGAAGCTATCCGAACCATAAAATCTGAATTCCGAGGTCGTTTATCCATAAGTCAACTCCCAATTGACTTTTCCAACTATAAAGTTATTTTTAGAGGCTAATTGTCTCAATTCTCACTACAACCATTCCAGACCCGAGCCAACCGACTCCCACACATCATAAACAGTATAACCAATGCATGACAAGGTAAAAATAGTAATAATAATGCAGATTCTACGCAATGACCGGCCGGGTCGTTACATTCTCCCCCTCTTAAACAAACGTTCGTCCTCGAACGGGTCTAGAAACATACCTGGAGTCTCAAACAAATGAGGATATCTGCTCTGCATCTCTCGCTCGATCTCCCAAGTAGCCTCCTCCACTGGCTGACCTATCCAATGTACCTTCACTGAAGCTATATCCTTAGACCTCAACTTTCTGACCTGACGACCCAAAATGGCCACTAGCTCTACCTCATACGACATATCATTTTATTTTCTTGACGCAATTTATTGTCTACAAATTCTTGCACGCCCAGTGGGACAATATCTACCTCTCATCTCAGCTTTTCAATCACCAAAGTTCAAGAATAACAAAATGGCTTCCAAGAAAACCAACTCCAGTTCATCTTTTACCAAGGCTGCTAATTCCAGATTCTATGCTGATGTGGAAAACATACTCGAAGTTACCTTTGGAAGCTTTGGGCCAGTTACGAGGAGCAAGGCAAGCTCGTTAGGACAACAAGCACCCCAAGTGCCTTCTGCATCTACCCCTGTTTTGGGATCTTCATCCTCGAAAGGAGAAAGATCTTCCACGAACGCACCCGGAGGAGGAATCCTTCCTCACTAAACAGATCTGTCAAGTATCCTTGTTTCAACAAATGTTCCACCTTACCTTGTAACAGTTTGCAATATGATATTTTATGGTCGTGGTCGTTATGAAACTCACACCAAAAATCTGGATTTCTTCTGTTTGGGTTTGATCTCATTTCCTTTGGCCATCGTACCTTATCTCCCATGTTCCTTAAAATAACAACCAACTTGGAAGTACTGATATTGAAACTATAATCTCCAATCCTTGCATTTGCGTTGGTATCCATATCACGCACACCCTGATCTAATCTGAATCTTGATGATGATGAACTTGAATCTCTATTTGTAAATCTATGGTCGGACCATACATTTTCTGGTTTGGAATGTGCGTCTCGCCCTGAGGGTCCCATATAAGGCTCGTGCCTATTTTTACCAGACCTCTTCTTACATTCTGACCGCCTCGAACCTATATTCTCATCAACCTTTGATTGAGCAACGATGTCTTCTTCAATCTGCAGTTTGGTACTACACCTATTATAGACATCATTTCGTGTCGTGGTACAGAATTCTCGTAAGCTTTCTTTAAGCCTTCTCAAGGCTTCTGCACTTTTTTCCTTTAGATTACTTGTGAATGCCATGGCCGCCCAGTTATCAGGTACTCTTGGTAAAAACATCCTTTCACGCTGGAATCTATCTACAAATTCTCGAAGCAATTTGATATCATCTTGCTTCACTTTAAAGATATCTTCCATTCTTTTTTCTACTTTTTGAGCTCTTGAGTATGCTTTTATAAACAAATCTACAAGCTCAGCAAAAGAGTCAACGGAATTTTCAGGTAGAAGAGAATACCAAGTTAACGCCTCTTTCGTGAATGTTTCTCCAAACTTTTTGACTAACATTGATTCGATCTACTTCTTGGTTTACTCATTGCCTTTTGATCTTGTGGTGAACGCGGTGACATGGTCATGTGGATCGATCGTTCCATCATATTTTGGGATGTCAGGAATTTTGAACTTCTTGGGAATGGCAATGGAGTCGTGCTTGATTTCCAGGGTTGTTGCGAATATTTGTCGATATCCACTCCCTTAATTACAGGTGGTACGCTGGATATTTGCTCGATATGGTCGTTTTGTTCTTTCACCTATTTTTGCAAAGTTTGTAAATCAGAATTATTAGGCGTACCTGGTCTCCCATCACGTGACTCATTGGGATTTCCCCTGCTTCCTGAATTAGCAAGCCCCAAGCGTGGAATTTCCATAGTTGCAGTATTAAGGAGGAGTTGGTGGTACAGCTGACAGTCCCCTCACGAAAGCTTGGGGAGCATTATTCACGTGTTCAGCGATCAACTATTTCATAGCATCTTGCTCAACGGTTTGTTCATCTCCATGTTGTTCATTATTGTGAGTAGTAGATCTTTCAGGTGATACTTCTTGTGAAGTGCGGAGGTGATGGAACTGGATTTCCTTCCACCTGTTGGTTGTTGTCATTGACAGTTTACATGACTTGGTTGTGAGAGAGAAAGATTTGGAAAGTAAGAAGGTTATCAGATTCCCGGTTACGGAACCAATTTGTTTAACCAAAAAATAAGATTTTCAGTCAAAGCCTATTTTTAGAAGAGCTCGGATTACTGATAACCAAGAAATTCCGTACTCTATCAATTATAAGAAAGGAAATTAATATAATAAATGTCAAAGTAATCGATTGTAAGCAAAAGAAAATAATTGTATTCCAATAATATTCAGGACGTGTCCTTACAAGTGAAATTCTCTTCCCTTATATAGGGATTTACAAATATAACGTTTCTTCCCCTTTATGTCCGAATTATTATGAGCATTAATGGAATTAATAAATCGTTATAATTGACAATCGTAACTGTTTATAAAGATTATGCGACGGTTCTGATTCTTCTGCCACATTAATTAGGGTTCATGAATCTTTCCTTCTACTATCTTGATTCATTCCGCATGTGTCTCTTCACTGAATAATTTATGTTCGAGCAACCGTACCCTTTTATTTCGTGAGTGATTTGCTCGTACCTGTTGTAACTCATGCATATTTTAATGCAACACTCCAGTTGTCATCTTCTTAGTGATCCATGTATCTTGCCCTGTCAACCACATATAATTTCACGTGTAATATTTATTTTTCACTAATACAATGACATGTGGATTTGTGGCTCCTATATTATTTTAAAAAAATTGACGTTACATTATACAAAATTTGTAACATTATCATCTCCAAAGATAAAAAAAAAGATAAAAATTTTTACCTCTGAGAAGCCATTAGTATCGGTAGCCAAAGCTTGCAAAACTATATGTGTTTCACTTAACTGAAGGCCAGCCTTGCTGGCAACATCCCCAACTGTCACTCTCCTTTTCAATGATTCAATTGCATCCATAGCTCTCTTCTGTACATCCCACCACAGTTGGTCACTCTCCATTAAACATCTACTGTAACTAAATATCAGCTTTTCCCTCAAAGATCCTTAATTTTTTTTGTTATTACTTAAAGACCCATGATTTTTATTTAATAATTTGAAAGACTCATAAGTTTTAATGATAAATCCGAATGATCAAGAATTAAAAGATTGAACCTTTAGTTGTTTCACCTGAAGAAGCTTTTGGAATAAATGGATGCTATTTTAATAGAAGCTTGCATTTGTGATCAATATTTCGCCTTTGAAAAATAAGAATTTTGTGAGTTTCTTTGTTTTTTTCTGTGCCTATTTGTGCAAATTGGAATTTTCTTGGTGAAAATGTCAAAGCTATTTGCTTGTTTCACCACTTTACAGCGAATAAAAGAAAAGATTATTGAATAGAGAAGATAAAGGGAAAAAGAAACGGGGAGGGAAAATAAGATAGAAAATAAAAAATAAATTACAGGATGGGGATGGGAGTTCGCTTGGGAAGATGAGAGAAGTGGGAGGGGAGGGGAAAAGAGAAGGGGAGAGAGAGTTCTTTTTTCTTTCTTATTTATATTTTATTCTTTTCTAATATTTTTCGAATAAAAATAAAACTATTAAAAATTTAGTCATGTCAACTGTGCCACTTCCACATAGGCTTGGTCAATGGTCAAATGTGTTTATTAATATTCACTCCGTCAAGTTGAAGTGTTCAAATGGGAAAAATATATGTCCATGTATCGGCTTTTTAACCGATATAAGTTTAAGTGGCCAGGAAGCCATTACGCCTTATGGATTTGAGAAAGTCAAATGAGAAAGGTGCTAAATGTTACTCCCTCCAGTCCACAATAAGTGGTTTTTTGGTCTTTTTTTGTGGTCCAAAATAAGTGATTTTTCAAAATTTCAAGAATAAATTAATTATTTTTTTCCTACATTTCCCTGGGAGTAAATAGTGTTGGAGTATGTGTTATGAGTGGTTATGTGAAGAGATAATAAAGGTTAATATGGTTAAATTTATTCCTAATTGGCAGTCTCAGCCCAGTCGGTTGCTCCAGTTCAGGACTATGTGGTCCCAGATATGCCTGAGGATGAGCAGCGCAGGCTGGAGAGGTTCAGTAGACTTCAGCCTTTGGCTTTCAGTGGCAAAAATGGTGAGGATGCCCAGGGTTTTCTGGATAAGTGCCAGAGGATACTCCGTACTGCTGGAATTTTGGAGACAAGTGGGGTCTCGTTTGCTACATTTCAGTTTGCTGGTGCTACTTTCACTTGGTGGGAGGCAATTGAGAGGTGTAGGTCAGTTGGTTCAGCACCCCTCACCCGACAGCAGTTCTTTACGATCTTTTTGGAGAAGTATGTTCCTCAGTCCCACAGAGAGGAGCAGCGCAGACAGTTTGAGCAGCTGCGCCAGGGAGAGTTGTCAGTTACACAGTACGAGATATGGTTTTCTGAGTTGGCTCGACATGTTTCTGATTTAGTCCCTACTGATAGGGAGAGGATCAGGAGGTTTGTAGATGGCCTCACATATCAACTTTGTATTTTGATGACCAGGGAGAGAGTGTCTGGAGCTACATTCAAGCAGGTTGTTGACATTGCTCGGGATATTGAGTCGGTTCGTAGGCAGGAGCGTGAGGAGAGGGAGGCCAAGAGGCCTCGAGGATCAGGTAGTTTCAGTGGTGGCCCTTCCAGAGGGCAGTGTCAGCATAGTAGAGGTCGTCCATTTAGACCTCCTCAGCCAGCTCGCCCAGCTTATAATGGTGCATCTTCGGGGCAGGGTCCCCGCAGCTCTAATCCAGGACGCTCATCCTTTAGTGCCCTTCCATCTCAGAGTTCCTGCTCAGCATCATCATTCTAGGGTTCTTCTATGCATGGTTCATCCAGTAGCTATCCTGGTGGCAGGGGTTCCCTTCAGCCCCATATCCAGCTCCAGGTAGTTGCTTCGAGTGTGGAGAGTTTGGACATGGGTGGAGGCAGTATCCTCGTCGTCCTAGTAGTTTATCTCAGTAGAGGGGTCAGCCCTCGACTTCAGCCCCAGCCACTTCACCACCCACCCAGGTATCTAGGGGTAGAGGTCAGGCAGCCAGGGGCCGCCCTAGAGGGGGAGGCCGAGCAGGTGGAGGTCAGCCACGTATCTATGAACTCCCAGCTAGGCCTGGTGCTATGGCCTCCAATGCGGTGATTACAGGTACTATCTCAGTATGTCACAACGATGATTTGGCTTTATTTTACCCCGGTTCCACATACTCTTATGTTTCGTCATATTTTGCTCACTTTCTGATTATGCCCCGTGAGCCCTTAGTTACGTTTGTTCATGTGTCGACTCCGATGGGCGATACTATTATTATGGACCGTGTGTATCGGTCATGTGTGATATCTATTAGGGGTCTGGAGACCCGAGTGGACTTGTTGTTACTCAGTATCGTTGATTTTGATGTGATACTGGGCATGGACTAGTTATCCCCATGTCATGATATTCTTGATTGTCACGCTAAGACCATGACCCTAGCTATGCCCGGAGTTCCGAGAGTTGATTGGAGAGGGTCTATTGAGCATGTGCCTAGCACATTGATTTCTTACTTAAAGGCTCAGTGTATGGTTGAGAAAGGATGTGAATCTTATCTGGCTTTTGTGAGGGATGTTAGTAGTGAGACTCCTTTCTATTGATTCTGTTCCTATAGTCCGTGATTTTTCGGATGTATTCCCTGTAGACCTGCTAGGCATGCCACCTAACAAGGACATTGATTTTGGTATTGACTTGGTGCCAGGCACCCAGCCTATCTCTACTCCACCTTATCGTATGACACTAGCAGAGTTAAAAGAATTGAAAAAGCAGCTTCAGGAACTCCTAGATAAGGGGTTCATTCGGCCTAGTGTGTCACCTTGGGGTGCACTTGCGTTGTTTGTGAAGAGAAAAGAGTTATATAATACTTGCCGGTAACAAGGCTCCGGCTATACCTTACACAAATACCAAAATAAGAATCCGGAAGAAAAGGTGGCATGAACCACACTTGGCCCCGAGAGGAGAGGGGCTCACCAAAACAGTTGATAGGACGTAGAGGAGGCACTACTGTCGGTGGACTGGAGTACCTTTTATAGAACCACCTACAATCATCACAAGAATGTAGCGCCCTCGGCAAAGGGACGCCAGTACATTTGAATTGTACTGGTATGTATGAACAAACTTTACTCTAAGTAAACTCAATAATGCACAGGCAAGAGACAGACAGAGGGTCACACAATCACTGCACAAGACATAGAAAGATGCACAATGGAAGTTCCACAATTTTCACTTCATCATAATCACAATCTCAATTCCACCCTTGTCCCTTCTCATATTTTACCCTTATTTCTTCTGTTGCGGCGTGCAACCCGATCCCACCTGAAAATCACAATCACACCCTTATCACTTCTCATATATCACCCTTATCTCCCCTGTTGCGGCACGCAACCCGATCCCACCAAGAAATCACATCTCATATCAACGATGACAAATCACAGTTCAATCACAGAAAATTTCAGCAATAAGAATACAGCTTCTTTACATAGCCTTTAGCATATACATTCATACTCTTGGATTCATTATCCTACTAGCACCGTTTTACAAAGCATGGTAGTTTGGTGATCAACTAAAGACAGACAAGTAATACACTTCACGCTTCAACATAATTCGGACAACCAGTTGCACATATTCATAAAATTACACGTACCGTATGCTCGAACACCACAAGTGATTTTACAAAGATTAAAGTTAGCCATACATACCTGGAGTCGAGTTTCCCTTTTTAATTTCTATTGCAATTCACCGAACCGCCTAGCACCGTCAATCTAGTTCACAATGCAACATATTTACCTTAGAATTAGGAGTATCGAGTTCATTTGAGCATTTTATCAAACACTATGTGATCCCTTAGATTGACTAAACCCTTTGTAGTGAAAGATTACTCTACTTGCTTCCCTTTGCTAGGTTATGGAAGATTATTCACATGCATGCAAGGTCCCAACTTTTCATCCCGGTATTCTCTAGGTAAAGGTGCCTCCCAGCGAGCTTAATGCAACAAGCTCACCCTGGCCATTCGCCACTTGGCGCATGGATGTTATTGAACCAATCGAGCATGCCGCCTCCAGCGGACACAGGTTCATTCTGGTTTCCATTGACTATTTCACCAAATGGGTCGAAGCCGCATCCTACAAAGCAGTCACTAAGAAAGTGGTAGTCGATTTTGTCCGCGACCGCGTTGTTTGTCGATTTGGAATTCCAGAGTCAATCATCACCAATAATGGTTCCAATCTCAACAGTGATTTGATGAAAGTAATGTGTGAAACCTTCAAGATCAAGCACAAGAATTCTATCACATACAGACCTCAAATGAACGGAGCCGTCGAGGCTGCCAACAAGAACATCAAGAGGATATTAAGAAAGACGATAGAAGAACACAAGCAATGGCATGAGAAGTTATCATTCACTCTGTTGGGGTATCGCACCATGGTTCGCACATCAACCGGGGCAACTCCTTACATGTTGGTATACGGCACATAAGCCGTCATTCCTGTTGAAGTTGAAATTCCATCCCTGAGAATTATACAAGAAGATGAGCTTAGCGATGCAGAATGGGTAAGAAGCCGTTATGAGCAATTGGCCCTCATAGACGGAAAAAGAATGAACGCAGTTTGTCATGGTCAGCTATATCAGTACAGAATGACCAAAGCCTTCAACAAGAAAGTCAAACCAAGACGATTCACACCGAGGCAGCTGGTGTTAAAGAAAATCTTTCCTCATCAAGACGAACCAAAAGGGAAATTCTCTCCTTGGCAAGGCCCGTACATGGTTCACCGAGTGCTAATAGGAGGAGCACTCATACTGGCGGAAATGGATGGAGAAATCTGGCCAAAACCAATCAACTCAAATGCAGTCAAGCGCTACTATGTGTAACTGTTATGCTTCTATCAATGCTGTAAAATGAACTACGCCTGACCTGATTCCCGTTTAAGAGGGGATACGTAGGCAGCCCTGTGGGTTCAGTCACATTCTGATAAAATTTTCATTTTCCCCACAAATGGAAACTGGGGCAGAATTTTAAGGAGGGACCTCAAAATTGCGAAGCAAGTTCAGCCGAGCACCACACCAGTAACAGCCAGAAGTTTTCACCCATCAAACTGGGGCAAGGGTTGAGAAGGAACTCTCAAATCTCCGCAGCAATAGAGGTTGCAATGTCTTGAACCGCGTCATGGTCATCGGTTCATCCAAAGAAAACTATGTTTTCTATATATCATATCATATTTTACAAAATCATGCATATTTATTTTTCGCAAAAAGCAGTTTGTTTTAGCAACACTACCCCCGCGGTACAAGCAAAGTCATCATCATCAAGCAAGCAGGCCGAATCAAGCCAGCATAGGATACGAACTAACCTTCCCCTTTACAAAACTCACGATTTTTCTTTGAACGCAGGCATAAAGACGGCGAAAGCTCAAAATATCTTTTTATATTCGCAATACATCTCAATACATTCTCAAACCCGTCCTGCATTGCCAACATTTACTATCACCGCAAGAAGCTCTGTATTCGCAACAATCATATCGCCATAATTTATCATCAGCTAAGAACTCTTACTGTCATTTTATCTTCCCACACTCGCATCATTGCATAAGGCTACCTTTCTGCCTTTCGAGACTAAGCATTGTCTCCCTGCATTTTATTTCGTGCACTGCATAAGGCTAATATTTTGCCTTCCGGGACTAAGCTCTGTCTCCATCTTGCATGAGGTTAAGCTCTACCTCCATCTGCATTCGCATTTGCATAAGGCTACTTTTCTGCCTCTCGAGACTAAGCTCTGTCTCCATCTTGCATGAGGTTAAGCTCTACCTCCATCTGCATTCGCATTTGCATAAGGCTACTTTTCTGCCTCTCGAGACTAAGCTCTGTCTCCATCTTGCATGAGGTTAAGCTCTACCTCCATCTGCATTAGCATTTGCATAAGGCTACCTTTCTGCCTTTCGAGACTAAGCATTGTCTCCCTGCATTTTATTTCTTGCATTTGCATAAGGCTACCCTTCGGCCTTCCGAGACTAAGCACTGTCTCCTTGCATTTTTATTTCTTGTACTGCATAAGGATACCATTTTGCCTTCCGAGACAAAGCATTGTCTCCTTGCATTTTTATTTCTTGTACTGCATAAGGCTACCATTCTGCCTTCCGAGACTAATCACTGTTTCCCTGCATTCTCTACCTCCATCTGCATAAGACTACCTTTCTGCCTTCCGAGACTAAGCACTGTCTCCCTACATTCTCTTTACTCATTGCATAAGGCTATTATGCCTCTTTCCAAGGTTCTATGCTACCTCTCTCTGCATCTTATTACACTACTCTAGGCTCCCTTTCTACCTTTGCAAAGCAGTCACCTTTTGTTACGTCATTTATTTACGCTTTCTTTCGGGCTTAGCTTTGCCCGATTTCTTTCCGCAAATTGCAAGACTAAGCTCTGTCTTGTCAGCATCATACTATTGCATTCTTCATGGGTTTAAATATCGCCAACTTGTCCAAAGGCGTCATCGTTCAGAGGCACCATCTTCATGGCCCGAGAACATCATTTCATAGCCTGTGAATCCTGCACCAAGCGATTCATGGCCCAGGACATCATGGTCTAAGGACACCATCCTAATTGTCCGAAGACAGCATTCATAGTCCAACAAGAACTTGCATCATGTTTATATTATGCAATATACGTTCGTTCTTTATTTGCAGGTAACCCGACCGGAACAGCCAACCAGGCAGGAGCGGACCACTCCAATTCTTCATCACAACCCCGAAATACCTTTGTATTCTTACCCCACTATGCACCTTGTGTCCGTTCTTGTAAAACATCGTCGGTATATTTCGCCGATGACCCCGGAACTACAGGCGGCCTGATTCCTGTAAAACCAGGGATATGTAGGCAGCTCAGAAACCAGGGTGCGGCCGAATTCTATCACGCAGCTTCATCTCAGGTCAAAATTGGCCATCTTATCTTTACCCGACAACTCTTTCATCCTTCCCGAGTAAAGAGGGGCAACTATTGATACCCAATTTTTCCTCAAAATTATTTTAAACTTGCATATAAGCTTTCAAAATCACTCTTTGTAATAATGAATATTTTTCCTAATTTTTACACATTTTATTTGAATTATTCCCTATTTATTTATTGTTTTCATATTTTTATAATTCATAAATTACTCTCTAAATAAGTCTCAAAATATTTTCCAATTTGATATGTCATTTATAATAATTTTTTACTTATTAAATTTCAATTATTTCGTGAATTGGCCAATTGAGTACTATTTAATTTCAATTTCAATCATTTTTGCAATTATGACCTAATTAGTCATTGTATACCTTTAAAATTCGAAATTCATGTTTCTTAAATTTTTTATATTAATTAAATATTGTAATTTTACTTATTTTTAACTCAATTTCATCTTTTTAATTTATTAAGTATTTTATTAATTAATTACCTATTTTCTATTGGGTATTTAACAACTAGCCTACCTTATTTAAAAACTAGCCAAATTTGAACCCAATTACCCAACCCAGATTTCAATCAAACTACCCAGCCCAATCCAAAACCAACCCGGCCCAACCCCTGGCTTAATCTGAGCCGTTGATCGAATATGATCAACGACCCAGATCAACCCATTCCAAAAATATCATCTAACCTAAGCCCTCCCCCGTTTCATTTTTCCTTCGCGACTGTTCTTCTCTCTTCTCTCTATCTCTCTCAGTGCTCTCTAGAGGCTTCCCCCTCCGATGGGTCTGTTCCCCTCTCCGGTCGGTTCTCTCACCGGCATCCATGGTCTCTCACCACTTCTTGGTCATCTATTCACCTCTCACTCGCTCAACACCAACCTGGGTCCTTCAAGACGGGCCTGGAGCAGTCCGCTTGCCTCCGTTGTGACTCTTGCCATTTTTCGGCCAAACCTCGACCATCTGAGTAAGTTTTCATGCTTTCCGGCCTCATCTATGCCGTCTCTGAGGATTTGCCCTCTTTTACGGGTTTTCACGAAACCCTAACCATTTGATTTTGACTTTTTCTTCAATGTCTGCTTATTCTTCTCACATTATTATGATATTTTTACGTTTTCTCTGGAAATATTGTTCCTTTTAGTGATTTTAACATTAGGGTTCTTAAACCCGTCTTCAAAAGGATTTCTTCTTGGTTTTTAGTTACCTGTAGCATGTTTAAGTGCCCTAACACACCTTAATCTGTTAGGCCTCGTCCGTGTCACGACCCAAACTGGAGGATCATGACTAGCACCCCGGCCATACTTGTCGAGCGCCAACTTACATTTTATCTAACCTTCTTTTTATCTTTAAGGGATAACGAGATCAATATAAATGGTAGATATGGATCATGAACATACATCACATGGGATGACAAGATTGCTAAGAAACTACATAAAGGTACGAGCTACAACGCTGCCATGAAAGACTATACAACAAAAATTATCCAACAAGGCATACCAAACTATACATGAGTTGACACCTGTCTATGAGCCTCTAAAGGAGCATAAGTAATGCAACATAGCCGGAACAGGGCCCCGACATACCCATAATATCTATAACAAAAATGCATACCAAGACCACGGCAAGTCCGGAGAAGGGATCTCGCCTATGACCGCTGAACTGGAAAGCCTATTATGGTGGGAGAGCTGTGTCTACCTGTCTATCAGGACCTGCAGCACGACATGCAGCGTCCACAAATAAAAGGACGTCAGTACGAATAAAGTACTGAGTATGTAAGGCTGGTCAATATAAATATGAACAATAATGTAAAGAGAGGTAGAGAAGATACCACCTGTAACATCTGAGTGCTTCTAAGAGACAGTAACATGAAATGCATGATACATATATATACATAATCTTTTAAAACATCCGCCTCTGTGGGCATCATCATCATCATAGAATATTCGCCTTTGTGAGCATCATCATTATCATATCATACCCGGCCTCAAAGAGGAATCGGTAAACCCAACTGATCAGTGGTTGCACAATAGGTGCCATACCCGGCCGACTATAGCGCGGCTCGGTAGAGTAAAATAGCTACATATATATATAATGCATGTAGGACTCATTGGAATCATATTCTGAACCTTTCGGAGTGACGTAAGGTCGATATTCTCCGTACACGTTATTAGGATTAACTCTTCATCAAGAATCTTATAAGAATCAGGAAGTACCAACAACATTGATAACATAAGAATAAGAGAAGCAACCTCAACATCAATTGTTCCATAAGAAGGGAAACAATGTAAGTACTGCTAGCTTCTAAGAGTAGAGTATCTTTGGAAGCTCGTTCATTGCATTATGTACAATCGGAGTCGTGCAAAAGAAGGAAAGGGATAGCCTCACATACCTTGTATATACTGTCCCAACCTCAAGCTACGCAAATGTCACAACTCCTTAATCTACAATAAGAGAAACGACACTATCGTTATCGTTTAAGCGTCATAACTATTATGTATCGACCACAACCTATTTTACGATGAAACGGACAGCACCTCCCCTATATATATGACTTCACACAAGTCAAAACAATCACCTAACAGCCCAAACAACATCAATAATAATCATATTGAGCCTCCCAAAATAGTCCACACACAACCTAATCACTTTACACATAAGACGACCATCGTAGTCGTGTCAAATGACCCGAAAAGGTTACAATGAACAACCAGCTCACAACCCTACATCTATATGGATTTTCTACATACCCTTCCTCCTACAAAACTCCACAAAACAGTAGGAAAACACGTAGCCCAACTGCAACACAAAACAGTCCGCTACAAGTCAAATAACTCGAACTCACGGCTTCCGATCACCGTCCCGTGAGTTCTAACTATTAGGAAACACATTTATCAACATTCCTTGATATTTAAGAACTTAAATACAGATATTAGACTATTCTTAACTATGAAGTAACTTCCAAAACTCTAACTACAGATAAAAAGGAGAAGTGGTATAATGACACTTACGTCGTAGGGATCGTTTTGATGTTATTGCTTCTCGATTTCATGCCCGGGATGATATTCTTTTTTGAAAACCTAGAAGATAGATTAAGGTTATGTTTATGGGTGTTATCTGGTAGTTTTATGCTGAAATATGAAGATAAAGCCGACCTAAGACACATATATATCTATTTTGGAAAAAGTCAAAGAGGTGCTAGCTTGGCACCCTAGGATTGGTCCATCTTCCGACGCTTATATCTTTTTATACCGATGTCGTATGAAAAAACGGTTAAGAGCGTTGGAAACTAAATTCCAAGACCTTCAATTTGGTATATAATATGTTCCAATATGACCTTATATAACACATGGAATCTATTGCTCAAAAAGCTCTAGTGATCCACCTGCTTGTCATATATGATGTCTGTGCAGTCTCGCGAAACTGAAAATATCTCTCTACTCCTACATCGTATCGTTGAACGGTTTAATGAATTGGAACTAGACTTGTAGATATTCAATTTGGTAGGTATATAATCCCCTAATTATAAGTATATTGGGAGAAAATGCAGCTACATTCGACCTAAGTTTCAACAAATTTATGAATGTAACTTGTGAAGACCTATTCCAACTTCTGTTCCAAAACTTGCTTGACTCCAAAACGTAGCACACGACTATCATATGAAAAAATTACCTCATAGAATAACTTCCTTATAATTTAATTAACCATAGTCTCACCCTAAAGTACATGTTATAACATTCCAAACTCGTCGACTTTCGACGAAACTTATTTTCTTCAATTGGTTTAGCTTCTAAGCTTTCCAACCCTCTTGGTACCCGTTATTCATGATCTTGAATATTTGTTACCTCCAATGTAACATGATTAACTTACTTTATATTCCATAAAATAGAATCTTATTTCTGATCTTACGTCAATTGACTTACGGTGTACTCTCACGTACGAAAACATGGGTTGTAACATCATTCCCTCCTTTGGAACATTCGTCCTCGAATGTTGACTAATGCACTTTTCCATATTTTAAGCAGTAACTCTTACGAATTGGTCGGTGAATAAATCCAAAGGCTAGAACATTCCCCCCTTTAGGCCTCTTTCTCACACCACGACT
>ML273004.1:2251-34306 GCA_005239495.1 Nicotiana undulata
GGTTGATGGGCAGAGTGACTGTGAGGATGCTTGATGGGCAGAGTGACTGTGAGAATGCGATGGGCAGAGTGACTGTGAGGATGCCTGATGGGCAGAGTGATTGTGAGGATGCCTGATGGGCAATGGTTACGATAAATGATTTTGGCCCGAGGGGCAGTTTTATGAAAGATTTTACTGAGTTTTCAAACTATGATTTACTTCGTTTTCACACTGGTTTTACTGAGAATTTTACTGAGATATACTGATATTGCACTTGTTTCGAAGGTTTTTCTGAAAACTGATTTCGAACTCATTATTTGATGAATACTACGTGGTGACTTGGTGTTTTACTGGTTTGTGGAATTGTGTACATGTTCTGTGTGTTTATATTACTCAGACTGTGATTTATTTTCATTACTACTGAGTTGGCGTACTCATAAAGACTCCCTGTGCCTCTGTGCACAGATCCAGGTACTAGTTCGCAGCAGTAGCTGACGCAGTGTGGTAGCAGCATTTTCACGGGATTTTGAGGTAGCTGTCCAGCGTCCACAGCTTCTCCATTTCCCTTCCTTATTTAGTCTTAGCATTTGATTCAGAGACATGTATTATAGTTTTAGCAGAGTTAGATTTATTTATTCTTAGATGCTCATGACTATTGACTCCAGTTCTTGGGAGGTTTGTTTAGAATATTAAGGGGACGCTAAGACTTATTTATATTAATTATGATGTGATTGCTTGCTTATTATTTAATTGTGAACAGTGATAATTGAATAAACGCGTAGTAAAGTGTTGGTCGGCTAGCCTAGTTTCACGATAGGCGCCATCACGGCCTGTTAGGATTTGGGGTCGTGACAAGAGTATTATAGTTTTGAAATAGGCAGAAGAATAAAGTAATATAATAGTTTCAGCCGTAATTATGGGAGTAGAACAATCAATTAGAATCAACTTGGTAAAAAGACTGCCTTTAATTAGGTAGTCATATTCAAATGAATACAATAGCAGGTTTACAAATAAGGAACGGAAATCAATTGAAAGCTGGTTATAACATATAAGGTAAGCAGCCTAGGTATAATATAGGTATATCATATGTAAGTAAAGCCAGATTCAGAATTATAATTAAGGAAAATATGTATACTAATTTGACAGCAAAGTCAATCATAAAAAATAAGGCAAGCAATAATTTTAACTCCGGAAATCAATGAGGAAACCCTTGATTGATGTCCTAATTATAGGAAGTCGGTACCAATCAAAGGAGAATATCACATATGATTAGGATAATTATGCTACAAGCAAGGAGAGACAGGAAATCACCATCATAATTAAGGAAAGTATTAGAGAATCAGTAGAGAATATCATGCGAGATCAATGAAGTATTTAATCATAGAGATTCAGTGATTCACAAATAGCAAAGATAACATTGAATTACCACATCACCATGAGAATAAGCATGTAATAGACACGAATCAGAACCACAAGAAGACTAGTGCCACATAGGAGTTAGGGTTTCATATAGAGCACAGTTTAAATCACAGCATAGACACGATATAGGCAAAAAATAATCGAAACTAAAACCCTAACAAGCAAACATAAAGTAAACTCACAACATCATAGAATGTTCATGAGAACTATACATATTAATTAAACATAGCACTCAAGACGAACTCAAAACCCTAAAAATTGGAGTTTTTAACAGAATAACTCGGGTAAAAGGAGAAGACTTAAACAAACGTTTAAAACATACTAAGAATCATAGATTAGTACTAAAACATCAGAGAAGAAATCGTTTTGAAAGGGGTTAAGAAACCCTAGTTTTTAAGATGAAGAAATCGTTCTTAAAACAGGAGATTTTTTAAGAAAACATGTGAAAACCTCAAAATACCCATAGATCTGTTACAGATCTAGAAATATCGGGGTATTTTAAGGTTACGGTTTCCATAGAAAACCCAGAGAAGAAGAAGAAAACTCAAAATCTTGTCGGCTTTTAACCGGAGGGTGATAGATCTTACTCGAACGACCATATATGGCCGGAAAGATGGCATGAGACCAGAGAGGTGAGTCGAACCGCCTCTGGTTCACTTGAGAGACTCAAACGGTGACACAGGTGCAAAGGATGGAGCCATAAGGCTGGTGAGAGGTGAAACCTCCATGGTTTCCGGCGAGGAGGTGGCCGGAGAAGGGAGAACATGGCTCAGTAGATGGAGTGTCTCAAAGAGAGAGATGAGAGAACATAGAGACTGCTGAGTGAGAAATGAGAAGGGGAAAATGAGACGAGGGAGGGGTAGTCTTTAGGGATTAATTATGGTAAGGACTAATCTGGTGCGTTCCTCAGAAATGATCAACGGTCCAGATTAAAAAGGGGAATTGGGTCGGGTGGCTTTGATTTTGGGTTGGGTTACTTGGGATAATTAAATGGGTTGGGGCCCGAATTTAATTAGGCTAGGATTTAAAATAAAAGTGGCTAACTATTAAATACCCAATTAAAAATAGGTAAATAATTTATAAAAATGGCTAATAATTGTAAAAAATGAAATTGATGCTTATTAGAGTAAATTGAAATGGTTAATCAGTATTTAAAAATATAAATGACTAATTATTGGATAAAAATAATACAAAATATATGATTAGGCTATAATTGCAAGTTTATTGCAATTGTGCCAAAGAGTGCTAATTTGGCCAATTGTGAAATGATTTGATCTAAATAGGACCAAAAAATAATATATTAAGTCAAGAAATGTTTGACAATCATTTGTAATGCAATTTTATAATTCATTATTAGAGATAAAATAGTGGATAAGTTAAAAATGAATTAATAAAAATATGGGAAAATTATAGAAAAATACCAGTTGTTATGAAAACTTGATTTTGAAGGTATATATGCAAATTTAAAATAATTTGAGGAAAAATTGGGTATCAACAGTACTCATACTACACTTGATGTGCATTTTGTTGCACAAGTACATGTATATATAGTGGCCCCGCTTGGCGCCGTGGCATGGTTGATATGGGGACTTAGGCGAGCTGCACCTCTCGAGACGACCTGCAGCCAGCAGAGTCTCCTTCAGAGTATTGAGTTGTACTTCTTTACTGTCCCATTTGTATTCCGGACGGTTATTGTATTTCAGTTGGTGTTTCTTAGAAATTGCTCATGCACTTGTGACACCGGGTTCACCAGGTTCTGGGATGACTTTGGGATATATTTGTTAATTGAATTGTTAAAGCAGCGTTATTCACTCAGTACATTTTATTGATTATTATATAATGAAATGAAAAGTAGCAATTTCAAATACTAAAATAGGAATTTAATTAACTATTGAGTGTTGGCTTGCCTGATAGTGGTGTCCGACGCCATCACGACCTTGATGGATTTTGGGTCGTGACAATAACTAGTACGTGTTTGGCATATGTTTTGCGATGCATCTTATGTTTGTTAGTTTTTCTTCTTGTGTTAACTATTCTTCAATTATTTTTCATGTTTTTTTTAAGTGTTGATTGTGGTATATTTACTCTTAAGTTCATTGATTTGCGGTTGAAGCTTGAAGATGTCTCCAATTTCGATCAAAGTCATGCGTTGACATTCAGGAGAGAATTGGCTGCAAATTTGTGGGCTCACGGAAAGTGGAAACAAGATAGAGGTTATGAAACTCCAGAAGAGCAAGTAGGACATGACTATGGAGAATATGAAGAGACTCTGTGTGAATTTTTGAATAGAGAATAACTTGTAAATGAAAAACAAATTTTTTTCTCTTTTTTCAAGGATGTAAGTGAAAACAAATACGTTTGTCTCTTTAATCATGAATGTTACTTATATTTTTGTTGAAATTCAGCATGCTAAACTTCAGTATGAAGTAAATAACTTCTGCTTTTTAGGCTGAAGTTTTGGTTATAACTCATAACAAAAGTTGCGACTGTAGGACAAAAACTTCAGATTATTTACTGCTGAAGTTTTTATAAATGACCTAAATAACTTCTGCTGAAGTTTTTGAAAAAGCTGTATGACAAAACTAATGAATCCAGGACAAAACTTCAGCTTATTTAGTGCTGAAGGTTTTACAAATAAACTAAACAGCTTCAGCATCTTCTGCTGAAGTGTTTGAAAAAGCTTTTACGACAAAACTATTGAATCCAGGACAAAACTTCAGCATATTGAGTGCTGACGTTTTTACAAATGAACTAAATAACTTCAATATCTTCTGTTGAAGTTTTTGAAAAAGCTGTATTTTTTTAACTTGATACTTATCTTTTTTGCATTTACTAGCTACTTTTTGTCTTTTGTCACCTACTTCATCTTACATTTAAATTTGTCACCTACTTGTTTTTACTATAGAAAAACTGTTTCTTTTTGCATTTACCACCTACTTGTTTTACCACCTACTTAACTTGTAACATTCAATATCTCTGAATGTAAAACAGTAAACAAACTTGAAAACTTACTTTTACATTAATAGATGTTAAATTGCTTAGGTGCACTCTTTGGCTACATAAACAATCTCTTTACTTATTGAGTGCAAAACTTCAACTTATCGAATGCTGAAGTTTTTACAAATGAACAAAATAACTTCAGCATTTTTTGCTGAAGTCTTTGAAAAAGCTGTATTTTTAAACTTGATACTTATCTTTTTTGCATTTACTAGCTACTTTTTTACTTTTGTCACCTACTTCATCTAACATTTAAATTTGTCACCTACTTGTTTTTGCTATAGAAAAACTGATTATTTTTTCATTTACCACCTACGTTTTTTATGTCACGACCCAAATCTGAACTCAGGTTGTGATGGCGCCCAACGCCGGAGTCAGGCCAGCCAATTCTTGTGTTACTAGCGAGGTTACCTTATTCGATAAATTGTTCCAAAAGTTGCCAAATGTTAAGGTTACATTTGTAGGGTGAAAACGTATAACTTAACCAACTTAAATCAACATAACCAAAAGGACCGTAAATAACATATACAATGCCAAAATACAGTGTCTACTACGTGTGTCACGACCTAGTGTCACAAGTGTAGGGGCGAACTAGTAGAATATACAAAATAAGATAGAATAATTAGGCTACTGTCTGAAGGAAATAGACAGAAATAACAAAAGAGCTCCAGAGTGCTGCTGAGATACGCCAAAAGGAGCAGCTCACCGTGGAGTCGGGTACAGAGTATGCTCTCAAGATCGCGCCCCGGTCTGATAGCCAGATGCACCTGCCTCAGGACCAGTACAATTAAGTACAGAAGCATAGCATGAGTACATATAAGCAAATATGTACCCAGTGAGTATCCCGTCTAATCTCGAAGAAGTAGTGACGAGAAGTAGACGTGATAGTTACTAGGGTCATGATTAAATAACAGGACTAAATAGGACTAGGCAGGAATAGCAGTCCTATAAATCACTAGACATAAAAATAACAAATATAATTTACAATTTATCTCTGCATGTCAAATCACACCAGCATATAATATACTAACTTTTACCTTTCACATGAAGTCGTTTAAATAATAACAACAAAAATCTCAGTCAATTATACAGTTTAAATAATAACAACAAGAATTCTCAGTCAATTATACAACACATAGTATGCCGGAGCGTACGGCTGAAGCGTCGCGAAAATAAATGTGCACTGCCGAGGGTCGAACGATTCGAACCATAGATGCATCTATTACCCCGCTCGCGAATCGAACATGTGACGCGGTTGACATAATAATAAGGCTACCCCGCTCGCGAATCATACACGCGACGCGGGTGCTCGTATACATACACAGAATTATCAGTTTTCAGGAATTTAATAGAGATTATACTTGCAAAAAAGAACTTAAGCATCTGAAATTTGATAGTAACTTCCTAATATTCTCATGCTAATTCAAGGATTATAAGCAACTCGAAATACATTTAGGGATACATGTAAGGCACATAAAAGTATGCTCGTGAGTCTTAAAACTACCCGACATGGCATAATAGTAGCTACGCACGGACTCTCATCACTTCGTGCGTGCGTAGCCCCCACAAATAAGGATATTTCAATCATTTATAATCACCTATGGGGACAATTCCCTCTTACAAGGTTAGAAGGGAGACTCACCTCGTGCCGAGCCTACTTTACGAGTCAAGAATGCGCCTGAAACTCCGAACTCGTCTCCCAAGGATTCGAGACTAGTCAAATATGGTATACATCAATTAATCTATGCTCAAAGGTATGGAATTTATCTTTTAAAGTCGTTATTCAACCTACTTGAAGAAATCACAAAATTCACCCCCGGGCTCGCATGCTCGGATTTCAAAAATTCTCGAAGGAAACACTCACCCATAACCTAAGGAGCGTTAATACATGATTTTTACTTGGTTTCATGGGTAATTAACGGGTAATTCCCTAAATTCTCGAAACCTTAGGTTACTACCCAATTCCTTGATTTTCACTAATTAGGTAATTAATTTAACTAGGAATCCATGTATTAAACTAACACTAGGGTAAAATTTACTTACCTCTTAGTAGCTAGGTGGATTGGCTCTTTCCCAAGCTCTCTAGGTCGACAATGGTGGAAGAAATGAGGTGAAAAGTGATTAAGTCCCGTGTTTAAAGAACCTCACTGCCTACAGGGAATTCGCACTTGCGGCTCAAGGATCGCGCATGCGGTCTCGCACCTGCGGAAGTGGACAAGAGGGTCTGGGCTCGCACATGCGGCTCCGCTCCTGCGGAATATTGTCCGCACCTGCGAGAATAGGGAAGCCCCCCTGAGGTTGCACCTGCGAGGCTTGGGACCGCAGGTGCGATCCCGCACCTGCGACTGGGCAACCGCACCTGCGGTCACACCAGAACAGGTGCACCAACAATTGCTTCAGCTGGTTTTTAGCCTCGTATAGTGCCCGAGAGGCACCAGGTCCCACCCGAGCCCCTGTCCAAATATACCAACGAGTCCCAAATCATAATGCGGACTCGCTCGAGCTATCAGAACACCCAAAACAACGCTAAAACTCAAAATCACCCCTCAAAACCCCTAAAGATCAAACTTAAGAACTTCAAGTTCTTGAATTCGATATCGATGCGCCGAACCGACCTATACTACTCGAAATGACACCAAATTTTTCAAGCAAGTCATAAATGACATAGCGGAACTATTCCCGGTCTCGGAATTCCGTTTGGACCTCGATAACACAAAAACACGTTCCAAACCAAATTTCAAACTTAAGGAAACTCCTGTTTCGATATTGGGCGCTGAAACGCTCCCGGGTCATCCAAAACTCATTCCGAACATACGCCCAAGTTTGAAATCATCATACGAAGCTACCGGAACCATCGAAACTCGATCCCGAGGTCGTTTACTCAAAATGTTGACCGAAGTCAAACTTGGCCAAAAAGGCCAACCTTAAGGAACTAAGTTTTCCTATACTATTCTAAACACTTTTGAATCCCGAACTACCCGTCCCCGCAAGTCATAAATCACAATAAGAAGCTATGGGAAGTTTCATTTAGGGGAACGGGGTCTGATAACGCAAAACGACCGGTCGGGTCGTTATATTCTCCACCTCTTAAACAAACGTTCGTCCTCGAACGGGTCTAGAATCATACCTGAAATGCTGAATAAGTGCGGATATCTGCTCCGCATGTCCTCCTCGGACTCCCAGGTCGCCTCCTCGACTGGTTGGCCCCTCCGCTGGACCTTTACGGAAGAAACTCTATTGGATCTCAACTGGCGATCCTGACTAACAATAATAGAAACTGGCTCCTCCTCGTAGCCCAACCTCTCATCAAACTAAATAGTGCTGAAATCAACCACGTGAGAGAAGTCGGCGTGGTACCTCCGGAGCATGGATACATGAAAGAGCGGATGGACTCCTGATAAACTAGGAGGTAAATCAAGCTCATAAGCAACCTCTCCAACTCGCCTCAACACCTCGAAAGGGCCTATAAACCTCGGGCTCAGCTTACCCTTCTTTCCAAACCTCATAATACCTTTCATCAGCGAGACTTTCAACAGGACCTTGTCTCCCTCCATAAATGATACGTCATGCGCCTTCTAATCCGCGTAACTCTTCTGTCTAGATTGTGTTGTGCGGAGCCTCTCCTGAATTAACTTCACTTTCTCCAAAGCATCTCTCACCAGGTCGGTGCCATATAACTTAGCCTCGCCAGGCTCAAACCACCCGATAGGAGAATGACATCGCCGACCATACAGAGCCTTAAATTGTGCCATCTCGATGCCGGACTGACTACTATTATTGTAAGCAAACTTGGCCAAAGGCAAAAACTGATCCCACTGACCCCTGAAGTCAATCACACATGCCTTGAGCATGTCTTCCAATATCTGAATTGTACGCTCCGACTGATCATCAGTCTGTGGGTGAAATGATGTGTTGAGATCTATCTGGGTACCCATATCACTATGGAATGCTCTCCAGAAGTGCGAGGTGAACTGAGGACCTCGATCTGATATTATGGACACCGGCACACCATGTAACCTGACTATCTCTCGAATGTAGATCAGGGCCAACCTCTTAGAAGTGTATGTAGTAGATACATGAATGAAATGCGCCGATTTGGTCAATCTATCCACAATGACCCAAACCGCGTCAACCTTCCGCAAAGTCCGAGGCAACCCAACCACGAAGTCCATAGTGATGCGCTCCCACTTCCACTCATGAATGGGCATCTGCTGAAGTAGGCCCCCCGGCCTCTAGTGCTCATACTTGACCTGCTGGAAATTAAGACACCTAGCCACATACTCCACTATGTCCTTCTTCATCTGCCTCCACTAGAAATGCTGCTTCAAATCATGATACATCTTCGTAGCACCAGGATGAACAGAATACCGAGAACTATGTGCCTCTTCCAGAATCCTCCCTCTAAGGCCATCGACATTAGGAACACACAAACGGCCCTAAAGTCTCAGAACACCATCCTCGCCAATGGTAACCTCCTTGGCACCACCCTGAACCACTGTCTTCCGTAGCTCCGCCAAGCACGGATCATCATACTGTCGAGCCTTAATCTCCCCCAATAACAAAGACTGAGCAACCACATGTGCAAGAACTCGACGAGGCTCTGAAAAGTCTAACCTCACCAGGCGATTAGCCAAGGACTGAATGTCCAAGTCTAGAGGTCTCTCCTCTGCTGCAATATAAGCCAAACTACCCATACTCTTTGCCTTCATGCTCAAGGCATCTGCTACAATATTTTCCTTGCCTGGATGATAAAGAATGGTGATATCATAATCCTTCAACAATTCAAGACATTTGTGCTGCCTCAAATTAATATCCCTCTGCTTGAACAAGTGCTGCAAGCTACGGTGGTATGTATAAACCTCACAGGACACTCCATACATGTAGTGCCTCCAAATCTTAAGAGCAAGAACAATCGCCGCCAACTCTAAATCATGCACAGGGTAATTCTTCTCATGAACCTTCAGCTGGCGCAAAGCATATGCAATAACTCTTCCTTCTTGCATCAACACACACCCCAAGCCAGCGCGTGAAGCGTCGGTATACACTGTATACATCCCAGAACCGGAAGGCAATATCAGAACTCATTCTGAGGTCAATGCTATCTTGAGCTTCTGAAAGCTCGCCTCACACTCGTCGGACCATCGGAATGGGGCATTCTTCTGAGTCAATCTAGTCAATGGAGCTGCAATAGAAGAGAACCCCTCCACAAATCGGCGATAATAACCTACTAGGCCCAAAGATCTCCTGATCTCTGTAGCTGAAGTAGGGCGTGGCCAACTCTGAACTACCTCAATCTTCTGAGTATCAACCTTGATACCCTCTTGGGATACCACATTCCCCAAGAATGCCACGGAATCCAATCAGAACTCACACTTGGAGAACTTAGCATATAGCTTTTGTTCTCGCAAGGTCTAGAGCACAACTCTCAAATGTTCCTCGTGCTCTCCCAGGCTACGTGAGTAAATCAGAATGTCATCAATGAAGACAATGACAAAAGAATCGATATACGGCCTGAACACCCTATTCATGAAGTCCATAAAGGTTGTTGGGGAATTAGTCAAGCCAAAGGACATCACCAGGAACTCATAATGGCCATATCTCGTACGAAAAGCAGTCTTCGGAACATCCGAGGCTAGAATCTTTAGCCGGTGATACCCCGATCTCAAATCAATCTTAGAAACAACCCGAGCACCCTACAACTGGTCAAAAAAATCATCGATGCGCGGCAAAGGATACTTGTTCTTAATAGTGACCTTGTTCAGCTGGCGGTAATCAATGCACATACGCATAGACCCATCATTCTTCTTCACAAATAGAACTAGAGCACCCCACGGTGAAACACTTGGTCTGATAAACCCCTTAGCCAATAGCTCCTCTAGCTTCTCCTTCAACTCTTTCCGAGCCATACAGTACGGGGGAATGGAAATAGGTTGAGTGCCTGGAGCTACATCAATGCAGAAATCAATATCACGATGTGGAGGTGTTGTCCCGCACATAAGCAAGAGAGGCCATACAACCCTTCTCGACCATGTGTCGAGCCTTCAGGAAGGAAATAACCCGGCTGGCTACACTAACTGAGGAACCTCTCCACTCCAGCCTGGGCGACTCAGACATGGCTAAAGTAATTGTCTTGGCATGGTAATCTAGCACGGCGTGATAAGGAGATAGCCAATCCATGCCTAGAATAACCTCAAAATCAACCATGTCGAGCAATAAAAGGTCCGCTCTGGTCTCGAATCCACAGAATGTAACCACACAGGATCGGTAAACCCGGTCTACCACCACAGAATCGCCCACAAGAGTGGACACATATATAGGAGAACCCAAGGACTCACGAGGAACATCTAGAAAATGAGCAAATAAGGCTGAAACATATGAATAGGTGGATCCTGGATCAAATAACATTGATGCCTCTCTACCACATACTGAAATAATACATGTAATCATGGCATCTGAGGCCACTGCATCTTCTCGGGCCGGAACAACATAGAATCTGGCTGGTGCACCGAAAGCCTGACCTCCGCTGGAATGAATAGGAGCTGGCAGAGCTCCCCCTGCCTAGCCTCCACCTCTGGGGCGACCTCTACTAGTCTGTCCTCCACCTTTGGGTGGATGGGGCGTCGGAGCTGAGTATGCAGGTTGATAACTCTACTAAACAGCCTTGCCCCGAAGCCTGGGACAAGTCCTCCTCATATGGTCTGAATCCCCACACTCATAACATCTCACTGGTGGCATGGCCTGCTGCCCTGAAGAAGAACCCTGGATAGCTGGGGGACGGTGAGAACCCTCTGGCATGGCACTGAAGTAAGGACTAGAAGACCTTTGATGATCAAAATACCCGTCGGAGGAACCCTAAATGGATGGTGGGCGGTAAGAACTCTCCGGCATGGCGCTGAAATAAGACCTCACTGAAGCACCACGGGGAGGTGGCGGAGGAGCTGAATATGGAGGTCTGCTAGGCTGGCCGCTACAAACTGACCTCTACCCCTGGCTGGGGCACCTCTGAAATATCTAGAAAATCTAGATCTTTTGTCCTGCTAACCCTGCTCTCTGCCCCTCGATCGATAACCCTCAATCCGGCGAGCTATCTCGACCACAAGCTGATAGGGAGTCCCCATCTCCACCTCTCGGGCCATGTTGGCCCTAATAACTGAGTTCAATCCCGCCACAAATCTTCGCACTCTCTCAGCGTCAGTAGGAAGTATCATAAGGGCATGGCGCAACAACTCAGAAAACCGAGCCTCATAATCTGTCACGGACATTTGCCCTTGCTCAAGCTGCTCAAACTAATACCGTAGCTTTTCTCTCTCGGAGGGTGGAATATATCTGTCCAGAAACAACTAAGTGAACTGCTCCCAAGTGACAGAAGGGGAACCTGCTGGCCTACCAAGGATATACGACTGCCACCATCTGCGAGCCATGCCCTGTAATTGAAAAGTAGTGAAATCCACTCCATGGGACTCTAGTATCCTCATGTTGTGCAGTCTGTCCCTTTCACCTGTAAATGAAATCCTGGGCATCTTCGCCTCGCTCACCCCCCAAAGACTGGAGGGTGCAGTCGAGTCCATCTATCCAATAACTTCTGCGGATCGCCATCCGCAGCTGGTCTGAGTTCAGGTACTGTTGCTGTAGGCTGGGCTCCACCCATGGGCAGTGTAACCGGGGTATGATATACGGCTGTTGCATGTCCTGCGGCCTGGGCTGTAGGGGTCTGAAATCCCCCTCCCGCCTGAGAAGTGGCAGGATCTTCTGGAAATAAACCAGCCTGAGTCATAGAGTCCATGAACCGCATCATACGGCCCATGACCTCCTGGAAGCCTGGGGTGGTCATAAAATCCACCGGGGCAGGATCCTGCTGGGGGAACCCTACCCTGCTCCTCTATAATAGGATCCTCTGCTGGGGGTACTAATGGAACAGCTCTGGGACACCCTCGTCCCCTACCTCGGGCCGGTTCCCTCCCCCGGCTATGCCACGACCTCGGATAACGGGGGTAGCGTCCCCTCCCGGGTCTGGAACATTGGATGTGCGCGTCCTCACCATCTGTGAGAGAATAGAAGAGTAAGACTTAGTATGCCGTCAATTTCACGATAGAATATGAATAAGGAGAGGTTTCCTAACACCGTATAGCCTCCCAAAGATAAATACAGACGTCTCTGTATCAATCCGCAAGACTCTATTATGTTTGTCCGTGACTTGTGAGACCTACGTAAACCTAGAGCTCTGATACAATGTTGTCACGACCCAAATCTTAACTCAGGTCGTGATGGAGCCTAACGCCTGAGTCAGGCCAGCCAACACTTGTGTTACTAGCAAGGTTACCTAATCGATAAATTG
Organism: Nicotiana undulata; assembly: GCA_005239495.1. NCBI lineage: Eukaryota > Viridiplantae > Streptophyta > Magnoliopsida > Solanales > Solanaceae > Nicotiana > Nicotiana undulata. Next base: position 14,982 of record ML273004.1, read on the forward strand.
TTCCAAACCTTGCCAAATTTTAAGGTTACAATTGTAGGGTGAAAACGTATAACTTAACCAACTTAAATCAACATAACCAAAAGGGCCGTGAATAACATATAGAGTGCTAAAAATACAGTGTCTACTACGTGTGCCAGGACCTAGTGTCACAAGTTTACGGGCGGACTAGTAGAATATACAAAATAAGATAGAATAATTGTGCTATTGTCTGAAGGAAATAGACAGAAATAACAAAAGACAACTCCAGAGTGCTGCTGAGATACGCCAAGGGGAGCAACTCACCATGGAGTCGGGTACAGAGTATGCTCTCAAGATCGCGCCCCGGTCTGATAACAAGATGCACCTGCCTCAGGACCAGTACAATTAAGTACAGAAGCATAGCATGAGTACATATAAGCAAATATGTACCCAGTGAGTATCCCGTCTAATCTCGAAGAAGTAGTGACGAGAAGTAGACATGATACTTACTAGGGTCATGATTAAATAACAGGACTAAATAGGACTAGGCAGGAATAGCAGTCCTAGAAATCACAAGACATGAAAATATCAAATATAATTTACAATTTACCTTTGCATGTCAAATCACACTAGCATATAATATACTAACTTTTCCCTTTCACAAGAAGACGTTTAAATAATAACAACAAGACTCTCAGTCAATTATACAGTTTAAATAATAACAACAAGAACTCTCAGTCAAATATATAACACATAGTATGCCGGAGCGTACGGCCGAAGCGTCACAAAAATAAATGTGCACTACCGAGGGTCGAACGGCTCGAACCATAGATTCATTAATTACCCCACTCGCGAATCGAACATGCGACGTAGTTGACATAATAATAAGGCTACCCCGCTCGCGAATCATACATGCGACGCGTGTGCTCGTATACATACACAGAATTATCAGTTTTCAGGAATTTAATAGAGATTATACTTGCAAATAAGAACTTAAGCATCTGAAATTTGATTGTAACTTCCTAATATTCTCATGCTAATTCAAGGATTATAAGCAAATCGAAATACATTTAGGGATACATGTAAGGCACATAAAAGCATGCTCGTGAGTCCTAAAACTACCCGACATGGCATAATAGTAGCTAGGCACAGACTCTCGTCACTTTGTGCGTGCATAGCCCCCACAAATAAGGATATTTCAATTATTTATAATCACCTATGGGGCAATTCCCTCTTACAAGGTTAGAAGGGAGACTCATCTCGTGCTGAGCCTACTTTTCGGGTCAAGAATGTGCCCGAAACTCCGAACTCGTCTCCCAAGGATTCGAAACTAGTCAAATATGGTATACATCAATTAATCTATGCTTAAAGGTATGAAATTTATCTAATTAAGCTGCTATTCAACCTACTTGAAGAAATCCCAAAATTCACCCCCAGGCCCGCATGCTCGGATTTCGAAAATTCTCGAAGCAAACACTCACCCATAACCTAAGGACTGTTAATACATGATTTTTACTTGGTTTCATGGCTAATTAACGGTTAATTCCCTAAATTCTCGAAAGTCCTAGGTTACTACCCAATTCCTTGATTTTCTCTAATTAGGTAGTTAATTTAACTAGGAATCCATGTATTAAACTAACGCTAGGGTAGAATTTACTTACCTCTTCGTAGTTAGGTGGATTGGCTCTTTCCCAAGCTCTCTAGGTCGACAATGGTGGAAGAAATGAGGTGAAAAGTGATTAAATCCCGTGCTTAAAGAACCTCACTGCCTACAGGGAATTCACACATGCGGCCTAGGGATCGCACCTACGAGAAGAGTCTCGCACCTGTAGAAGTGGAAAAGAGGGCCTAGGTTCGCACCTGCGAAGAGGAGCTCGCAAATGCGGCTCCGCTCCTGCGGAATATTGTCCGCACCTGCGAGAATAGGGAAGCCCCCCTTGAGGCCGCACCTGCGAGGCCTGGGTCCGCAGGAGCGATCCCGCACCTGCGACTGGGCAACCGCACCAGCGGTCACACCAGAACAGGTGCACCAGCAATTGCTTCAGCTGGTTTTTAGCCTCGTATAGTGCCCGAGAGGAACCTGGGCCCACCCAAGCCCCCGTCCAAATATACCAACGAGTCCCAAATCATAATGCGGACTCGGTCAAGCCTTCAGAACACCCAAAACAACGCTAAAACTCAAAATCACCCCTCAAAACCCCTAAAGATCAAACTTAAGAACTTCAAGTTCTTGAATTCGATATCGATGCGCCGAACCGACCTATACTACTCGGAATCACACCAAATTTTGCAAGCAAGTCATAAATGACATAACAGAACTATTCTCGATCTTAGAAATCCGTTTGGACCTCGATAACACAAAAAAAAGTTCCAAACCAAATTTTAAACTTAAGGAAACTCGTATTTCGATATAGGGCATTGAAACGCTCCCGGGTAATCCAAAACCCATTCCAAACATACGCTCAAGTCTGAAATCATCATAAGAAGCTACCGAAACCGTCGAAACTCGATTCCGAGGTCGTTTACTTAAAATGTTGATCGAAGTCAAACTTGGACAAAAAGGCCAACCTTAAGGAACTAAGTGTTCCTATACTATTCTAAACACTTTCGAATCCCGAACTACCCGTCCCTGCAAGTCATAAATCACAATAAGCCGCTATGGGAAGTTTCATTTAGGGGAACGGGGTCCGATAATGCAAAACGACCGGTCGGGTCGTTATATTTTACCACCTACTTATCTTGTAACATTCAATTTCTCGAACGTCAAACAGTAAACATACTTAAAAAGTTACTTTTACATTAATATATGTTAAATTATTTAGGTGCACTCTTTGGCTATATAAACAATTTCTTTACTTGAAACTTTCATAGTCATTCACAGACTTCTATCATATTTCTTTAAATTTATATTTGTCACACCTCATTTTTCACCCCCGGATAATAAAGGGTAATAAGGGAGTTTTTCCACTTTAAGTGACATTATTCGTATTTGGGATTTATTTTAGTTTTCAGAGTCTCCACCCGGATTTTTGATGATGTTCCGGGACGCCGTTTATTAAAATTCCAAACCGAGGAAATTTAGACTCTGTTTTAAGTTGTCTGCGACCAGAGATCCGAGTAAGGAATTTTGTTAACCCGGGAGAAGGTGTTAGGCATTCTCGAGTTCCGTGGTTCTAGCACGGTCGCTTAACTATTAATATTTGGCCTAAGTTATCTGATTATTTACGTATTTTAGCCTACTGTGCATATAGCCATTTTAAATTTTATCCTCTTTTAATATTTATGGATTTATCTTGAAACAAGTCACGATAGCGTGCACTTATTTATTTTTTGGACACATTATAATTGCGCCACATGAAATGCACCCGCAATTACAACATGTGACTTTTATTATTGTTTTGAGTTAGCGTCGGGGACATGAGTTGCCACACCCGAGTGTAGATTATATATGGTCATGATGGTTTTTTTTAAATGCTTATTTGAGGCGATACTCAATTATTCTCTAAGTTTTTGGAATTTTAATCTAAAAGAGGTAATTTTTAGCTTAACGGGATATGTATATAAACCACTTTTGATATTTATGGATTTATCTTGGAACAAGTCACGATGGCGTGCACTTGTTGTTTTTGGACACATCGCAACTACGTCACATGAAATGCACCCGTGATTGCAACATGTGATTTTATTATTGTTTGAAGTGAGAGTCGGGGGCACGAGTTGCCACACCCGAGTGTAGGTTATATATGGTCATGACTATGGTCGTGACGGTTTAGAAAATGCTCATTTGAAGCGATATTTAGTTATTCACTAAGTTTTATAATTTTGATCCAATAAAAGGTATTCTTAGCCTATAGGATATGTACAAGGCTATCTAAGACTTTACTATCCTAAAGGACAAGTGTTTGGGCTATGACCGTGTTTTAGCCCGATTTACCAATTAACCCTTAAGCCAATCCTAGTTTTGGCTATTTGCGAAATAAGAATTTTATACGATTTAGTTAAACACCACTAAATTAAGGAAATCAAAGAATACAAACAGAACTATGAATTCACAATTTTAACACATAATCGGAAGCAGATTTGATCACGCGTTATTTTCAGTCATTTAAAATATACTGTTTTAAGCAGGCTATATTTATCTATTATCAAAATTCATTAGATTTGAAACAAGTATTTTTTAGGCGAATCACTGGAATTTAAGGGGGGAAAACGGGTTTTGGTAGTGAAATTTGAAGTTTTGGACAGTTCAGCTTAAATATCAAAATCATAAAAAGTTTAAATGGTATTTTTTTAATTTCAAGTGAATCCTGATAATCAGATTCCTAACCTATGTGACATTGTTATCTTTGACAATATACAACCCCTAAAGCTTTGGGCTTTCGTACCTTTCAGCCCAATAGCATGGGTTCATGCTGGTTTAGGCCTTAAGAGGGGAGGAGGCCATTTTATCAAAGCTGGCCAAGTTTTAATGACCTTCAAAGGTCTGGCCCGGATTACTAAGATTTATTTCATAATTTGGAGAAAACAGAACAATTCAGATTTAAAAGAAAAGGAAACGCTATTGAATGAAATTTAATATAAAGTCCAGTCCATATTTACAATTTGAAATCTGAAGTTTGAATAAGCTCTACAAATGAAATACAACAAAATACTATTTTTTGTTCATAAACTCACCCTAAACAACTATCCTTACTTTGTTACTTTAAATCGACACTGCTGAGCCCACATGATGCTTCTAACTCGAGGACCCAAGACATGCACCTTTCCCTATTTGTTTTCAAACGATCAAAAGAATTATGCAATATCAGGGAGTGAATCTGACCATAAATGGGTCAGATTCAATTCCCATAATGCTAACATTAACATGGGTTTAAAATTATGATTTCCAACACATGTAAACTTACTGATTCAACAAATAAGTACAACTACAAATCAAGCATGTTCACAACAAACATGTTTAAGGTAACTGGATTCTGCAATTCTTTAGGAGGACATTAGCATATATTGAACAACCCTAGATTCATGGTTCCTGCAACAAACTTCAGCCAAAAGAAACACAAGTTCCTAACACAAGATCTAGTCAAAATGTCACTAAATGAACAGGATATTACATACCTCAAAAAGTGAAATAACAGGAGAGAAAAGATCTAGACTAAACAAAGGTCTAGGAACTAGCAACTGAAGATCAGCAACAATAGATCCACAACCACACCCACAGTAGGAAAGAAACCATAAAATGACCACTTGAATACCCAAAAATCAGTGTCGAAATCAATTCCTCCGAAAAGAAAAACCACAGCTGACAAAAAAACCAAATTTTGGACTGTTTTACACTCATTTTGCAGTATACTTTTCTTTCTATTTTCAGAATAATAGTGAGGTAGTTTCAGATTTTGAGAGCCTCTTTTGATGTGTAAAAGTGTGTTTTCAAATAAGTAGAAAGAAACCTAAAAATCTGTGCGTACAGAGGTTTGAAATCTATGTAGAAAACTCTGTGAAATTCTATGTAAAGTTGTATCTAATTATGTGTGTCAAAAACCTGTGTGTAGAGGTCTAAGGTGTGTAAAAGGTGTGTCTAATCTCCCTAATATGCTGAATATCCTAGTCTATATATAGGGAAATTTAGGGTAGCGTCTTTAGAGGATATTCCTAATCCTATTAGGCTAAAGTAGTACAGGTACAACTGTCTAACCTTATCTTATTGGACAACTGTACCCCCTTCTAGAAAATTTCTATCAATTACAGCCCTTATCCCCTTTTAAAGTTACTGTTTTACCCCCTAAAAATATTATTTTATGATATTTTCCTAATTCTAGAACTTTCTTGGGTTGTTACACCAAGATTCTTCAGTTGTAGTTCCTACATTACCCCTTAGTGTCCTTAAAATTACTCTTTTAGTAATTAAGGATTAGGTTATTAGCTTATTAAATATTGATTGATTTTTATCCTAATTGAGTGATTAACTCAATAGTTAACCACTAAGGAAGTTGAATTTAGACTAACTCTTAGCTTAATTATTTGTCTAAGTTAGTAATTAGATTGATCCAAGTGATTCAAGAGGTCGAGTCATTAGACTTAGTTAATTACCTACAGTATGGCTTATCTTAGTTTCCAACTTAAGTTTAAGTAGTTAAGTATAATTAACTTTTCGGTGATTGACTCAAAATTCTATTTGACTCATATATAACCACCTAATGGCTCATGATGAGTTAACTAGGCCAACAATTAATCTAGGTTGTTTTTGCGACTAGGAGGCAGTTTGTTTAGGATAATTAAATGTGCTAATCTAACCTAAGAGTCGAAGCTAGGTTAACATATGATTAACTAAAAATTAGTACCTAGTTGTGACTAATAATTAAGAGCTTAGGCAACAAAATCAGGGGCTAACTCAAATTACTATTTTAAACTATCTTTAAACAACGATGCTTAGTTTAACTGTTGCCCGAGTATCCTATAGTTATCTCTGATTCTGATGATGACGAGATATTTGTAGAAATTGATGAGTATTGTTCTGATAATGGCGATGATGTTTAGTTTTTGTAATCCTTTTTTTATGTTTTTATTCTATGCTTTTTTGTTAATGTTTTTTTATGATTCTTCTTTTTGTTTTGTCAACAGTTTTTTATGATGGCCTTGTTTTGTTAATGTTTTGTGTTGTTATATAAATAAAAATCTTTGTTATGTTTTTGTGTATAATTTCTTAAAATTTTGAAGGCTGAAGTTAGCTTAGCTGAAGTTAGCGTATATAAGTTAGAAACTTGAACCTTTTATGCTAAAGTTATTTAGTTCATTTTCTATAACTTCAGTCTAAAGATGCTTAAGTTTTTGTTTGTACATGTGATACTTTTGTGTGTTGTTCACGTATGTGTGTGTGTGTGTGTTAAGGATATGTATTTCACATACAGTTTTTTCTCGCTGAAGTAATTGCGTACTTTTTAAAATTGCAACCAAACCTGTAAGCTTGCGCAACAAAAATGAGTGGTTTGTACTTCAGCAATATATAAAAGAGTCCAAGAGCTTCTTTTTTATTCCTACAAAAAAAAATCACATTTGAAATATATCAAACAATAAGGAAAGTCTAAATTCATACCAAGGATTATTGAACGTTAGAGTATTTTTCAGCGTCTTTCTTGGAATATGGATGAGGTGCTGGAGAAGACAAGCAAGTTGTTCTGTTATGCCCAATTTGTTAACATCGACTGCATTTGGTAGACTTCAATGGTACTGATTCAGTCGCATGGATATTCCTCTTCTTTTGTCTTCTTCCTTGTAAAATCTCTACATCGGGAGGTTTTGTAATCTCAGATTCTACATTTTTTGGAATATCCCATGATTTTTTATCTCCCACGGTATTCACATGTCCTTCATATGTTTTGAACCATGTTTCCTTAGAATAACATTTTGAGCAGTAATCAGATTTTTACAAATATCTCTTATTAATAACAGCAATTGCATGTGGATAGGGAAATTCATCAAGTTGGAATTCCAAGTAATCACAAGTTCTCTTATTTAAGTCCATAGTTTAACGACCCGACCAGTCGTTTGGCGTTATCGGACCCTGTTCCCCTAAATGAAACTTCCCACAGCGGCTTATTGTGATTTATGACTTGAGGGGACAGGTGGTTCGGGATTCGGAAGTGTTTAGAGCAGTATAGGAACACTTAGTTCCTTAAGGTTGGCCTTTTTGGCCAAGTTTGACTTTGGTCAATATTTTGAGTAAACGATCTCGGAATCGAGTTTTGATAGTTCTGGTAGCTTCGTATGATGATTTCAGACTTGGGGTATGTTTGGAATGGGTTTTGGATTACCCGGAAGCGTTTCGGCGCCCAATATCGAAATAAGAGTTTCCTTAAGTTCATATTTTTGTTTGGAATGTGTTTTTGTGTTATCGAGGTCCGAACAGAATTCCGAGATCGGGAATAGTTCCGTTATGTCATTTATGACTTGCCTGCACAAATTGGTGTCATTCCGAGTAGTATAGGTCGGTTCGGCGCATTGATATCGAATTCAAGAACTTGAAGTTCTTAAGTTTTGATTCTAGGGGTTTTGAGGTGTGATTTTGAGTTCTAGCGTTGTTTTGAGTGTTCTCGAGCGAGTTCGTATTACGATTTGGGACTTGTTGGTATATTTAGAGGGGGGCTCGGGTGGGCCCAGGTGCCTCTCGGGCACCAAACAAGGCCAAAAACCAGTTGAAGCAGTTGTTGGTGCACCTGATCTGGTATGACCGCAGGTGCGGTTGCCCTGTCGCAGGTGCGAGACCGCTCATGCGGTCCAGGCCTCGCAGGTGCTGCCCCAGGTGAGGCTGCCCCTCTTCGCAAGTGCGGACAATCTTCCGCAGGAGCGGAGCCGCAGGTGCGGGCTCCACTCCGCAGATGCGATTTTTGCCTCCTTGTCCCATTTCCGCTGGTGCGAGCCTTTGCTCGCAGGTGCGGTCCTTGAGCCGCAGGTGCGGAACCACTGTAGGTAATGTGTTCTTTTAAACACAGGAAATGTTCATTTTTCCTCTTTTTCTTTCCACCATTGTCGACCTAGAGAGCTTGGGAAAGGGCCAATCCACCTAGCTACTAATAAGGTAAGTAAATTCTACCCTAGTGTTAGTTTAATACATGAATTACTAGCTAAATTAACTACTTAATTAGTGAAAATCAAGGAATTGGGTAGTAACCGAGGGCTTTCGAGAATTTAAGGAAATTACCCATGAATTGGCTATGAAATCATACAAAAATCATATATTAATGATCCTTAGGTTATGGGTGAGTGTTTCCTTCGTGAATTTTCGGAATCCGAGCATGCGGGCCCGAGGGTGAATTTTGGGATTTCTTCAAGAATGATGAATTGACTAAGTAAATAGAAGAGTTCCATGCTTTTGAGTATAATTTGACATATTTACGTATCATTTGATTAGTTTTGAGTCCTTGGGTGACGATTTCGGAGTTTCGGGCACATTCTTGACCCGGGGAGTAGGTTCGACGCGAGGTGAGTCTCCTTTCTAACCCTGTATGAGGAAATTTTCCCCATAGGTGATCTAGATGCTATGTGTTAATGTCTGTGGGGGCTACCTACGTACCAAGTCACGAGAGTCCGTACGTAGCGGCTATTATTGTTATGTCGGGTAGTTTTAGGACCCACGAGCATGCTTTTATGTGCCTTACATGTATCCCTAAATGTATGTTGAGTTGCTTATTATTCTTGAATAGGCATGAAGATATTAGGTAGTCATGTTTTAGATTTCATTACTTAAGTTCTTATTTTAAAGTATAATCTCTGTTAAATGCCTGAAATTCTAATTATTCTGTGTATGTATATGAGCACCCGCGTCACATGTATGATTCGTAAGCGGGGTAGCCTTATCATTATGTAAACCGCGTCGCATGATCGATTCGCGATCGGGGTAGTAGATGCATCTATGGTTCGAGACGTTCGACCCTCAGCAGTGCATATTTATTTTCGCAATGCTCCGACTGTACGCTCCAGCATACTATATGTTGTGTATTTGACTGAGAGTCTTGTTGTTATTATATAAACTGCTTCATGTGAAAAGGGAAAGTAGTTCATTATATGCTATTGTGACATGACAGGTAGAAGTAAGTTGTAAATTTATATTTGATATTTCATTTCTTTGTGATTCTAGGACTGCTATCCTTGCTTAGTCTAATTTAGCCCTGTTATTTACGCATGGCCCTAGTAAGTATCACGTCAACTTCTCGTCACTACTTCTTTGAGATTAGACGGGATACTCACTGGTACATATTTGTTTATATGTACTCATGCTACGCTTCTGTACTTAATTGTACAGGTTCTAAGGCAGGTGTATCTGGTTATCAGACCGGAGCGCGATCTTGAGAGCATACTCTTTGCCCGACTCCACGGTGAGCTGCTCCCCCTTGTCAATCCTCAGCAGCACTTTGGAGTTGTCTTTTGCTGTTTTTGTCCATTTACTTCAGACAGTAGCACAGTTATTCTATCTTATTTTCTATATTCCACTAGTCCTCCCGTAGACTTGTGACACTAGGTCTTGGCACACGTAGTAGATACTATATTTTGGCACTGTATATGTTATTTCAGGCCCTTTTGGTTATGTTGATTTGGGTTGGTTAAGTTATACGTTTTCACCTTACATTTCTAACCTTAAAATTTGGCAAAGTTTCAGAATAATTTATCAAATAAGGTAATCTCATTAGTAACACACGTGTTGGCTTGCCTGACCCCGGCGTTGGGCGCCATCACGACCTGAGTTCGGAGTTGGGTCGTGACAACATGGTATCAGAGCTCTAGGTTCACGTAGGTCTCACAAGTCACGGGCAAACCTAGTAGAGTCCCGCGTATCGGTACGGAGACGTCTGTATTTATATTCGGGAGGCTATAGGGTTTTAAGAAATATCTCTTTATTCATATTATATCGTGCAGTCGAGGGTTTACTCAAAACCCATTCTTTTATTCTCTCACAGATGGTGAGGACGCGCGCATCCGATACTCTAAACCCGGGAGGGGCCGCTACACCCGCCATCAGAGGCTGTGGTAGAGGCCGGGGGAGGGCACCGGCCCGAGGTAGGGGACGAGGGCGTCCCAGAGCTATTCCAGTTTCATCACCACCGGAGGATCCTATCATAGAGGAGTAGGACGAGGTGCCCCCAGCAGATCCTACTCCAGTGGACTTCATGACGGCGCCAGGCTTCCAGGAGGTCATGGGCCGTATGATGAGATTTATGGACACTATGTCCCAGGCTGGTTTATTTCCAGCAGATCCCTCCACTTCTCAAGCGGGAGGGGGAGTCCAGACCCCTAATGCCCAGGCTGCAGGTCAGACAGCAGCATTACATCATACCCCGGGTACACTGCCCGTGGGTGGAGTCCAGCCAGTAGCAGCAGCACCTGATCTCAGACCAGCTGCGGACGGCGATCCGCAGAAGTTATTGGATAGATGGACTCGATTGCACCCTCCATTCTTCAGGGGTGAGCGAGGCGAGGATGCTCAGGATTTCATTAACAGGTGCAGGGACAGACTGCACAACATGAGGATACTAGAGTCCTATTGAGTGGATTTCACTACTTTACAGCTTGAGGCAGGGCCCGCAGATGGTGGAAGTCCTACATCCTTGGTAGACCAGCAGGTTCCCCTTCTATCTCCTGGGAAAAGTTCACTTAGTTATTCCTGGACAGAAATATTCCATCCTCCAAGAGGGAAGAGCTGCGGTATCATTTTGAGCAGCTGGAGCAGGGGGAGATGTCCGTGACAGATTATGAGGCCCCATTTTCTGAGTTGTCGCTCCATGCCCTTATGATACTTCCTACTGACAATGAGAAAGTGCGGATATTTGTGGCTGGATTTCACTCAGGTATTAGGGCCAACATGGCTCGAGAGGTGGAGATGGGTACTCCCTATCATCTTGTGGTCGAGATAGCTCGTCGGATTGAGGGTTATCGATCGAGGGGCAGAGATCAGGGTCAGCAGGACAAGAGAGCTAGATTTTCTGGAGATTTCAGAGGTGCCCCAGTCAGAGGTAGAGGTCATTTCGGCAGAGGCCAGCCTAGCAAGCCTCCATATTCAGCTCCTCCACCACCTCCCAGTGGCGCTCCAGTGAGGCCTTATTTCAGCGCCATGCCGGAGAGTTCGTACCGCCCACCAGCCATTCAGGGTTACTTCGGCGGGTATTCCGGTCATCAGGGGTATTCTAGTCCTTACTTCAGTGCCATGCCAAAGGGTTCTCACCGTCCCCCAGCTATCTAGAGTTCTTCTTCAGGGCAGCAGGCCATGCCACCGGTGAGATGTTATGAGTGTGGGGATTCAGGCCATATGAGGAGGACTTGTCTCAGGCTTCGGGGCAAGGCTATTCAGCAGAGTTGCCAGCCTACATACTCAGAACTAGCATCTCGTCCACCCCGAGGTGGAGGACAGACTGGTAGAGGTCGCCCTAGAGGTGGAGGCCAGGCAGGAGGAGCTCTGCCAGCTCCTATTCATTCCAGTGGAGGTCAGTCTTCCGGTGCACCAGCCAGATTCTATGCTATTTTGGCCCGAGCAGATGCAGTGGCCTCAGACGCCGTGATCATAGGTACTATTTCAGTATGTGGTAAAGAGGCATCAGTGCTATTTGATCTAGGATCCACTTATTCATATGTGTCAACCTTATTTGCTTGTTCCTTGGATGTTCCTCGTGAGTCCTAGGATTCTCCTATATATGTGTCCACTCCTGTGGGCGATTCTGTGGTGGTAGACCGGATCTATCGGTCTTGTGTGATCACCTTCTGTGGGTTCGAGACCAGAGCAGACCTTTTATTGCTCGACATGGTCGATTTTGAGGTTGTTCTAGGCATGGATTGGTTATCTCCTTATCATGTCGTGCTAGATTTCCATGCCAAGACAGTTACTTAGCCATGCCCGAGTAGCTTAGGCTAGAGTGGAGAGGTTCCTCAGTTAGTGCAGCCAGTCGGGTTATTTCATTCATGAAGGCTTGACATATGGTCGTAAAGGATTGTCTGGCCTATCTTGCTTATGTGCGGGACACCACCGCCGAGTCTCCGACGATTGATTCAGTGCCAGTTGTTCGAGAGTTTGCTGATGTATTTCCTTCAGACCTTCCGGGCATGCCTCCGGATCGTGATATTGATTTATACATCGATGTAGCTCCAAGCACCCAGCCTATTTCCATTCCCTCGTACCGTATGGCTCCGAAGGATTTGAAGGAGTTGAAAGAGAATCTTGAGGAGTTGTTGTCTAAGCGATTTATCAGACCGAGTGTATCGCCGTGGGGTGCTCCAGTCCTATTTGTGCAGAAGAAGGATGGGTCCATGCGGATGTGTATTGATTACCGCCAGTTGAACAAGGTCACCATTAAGAACAAGTATCCTTTACCACGCATCGATGATTTGTTTGACCAGTTGTAGGGTGCTAGGATGTTTTCTAAGATTGATTTGAGATCGGGATATCATCCGTTGAAGATTCGGGCCTCAGATGTTCAGTAGACCGCTTTCCGTACGAGATATGGCCACTATGAGTTCCTGGTGATGTCTTTTGGCTTGACTAATGCCCCAGCAACATTCATGGACTTGATAAATAGGGTGTTCAGGCCGTATATTGATTCCTTTGTCATTGTCTTCATTGATGACATCTTGATTTTCTCACGCAGCCTGGGTGAGCACGAGCAGCATTTGAGAGTTGTGCTCCAGACTTTGCGGGAACAGAAGCTATATGCTAAGTTCTCCAAGTGTGAGTTCTGGTTGGCTTCCGTGGAATTTTTGGGGCATGTGGTATCCGAATAGGGTATCAAGGTTGATCCTCAGAAGATCGAGGCAGTTCAGAGTTGGTCGCGTTCTACTTCGGCTACAGAGATCAGGAGCTTCTTGGGCCTAGCAGGTTATTACCGTCGTTTTGTGGAGGAGTTTTCTTCTATTGCATCCCCATTGACTAGATTGACTCAGAAGAATGCCCCATTCCGATGGTCCGACGAGTGTGAGGCGAGCTTTTAGAAGCTCAAGGCAGCATTGACTTTAGCACCAATTCTAGTATTGCCTTTCGGTTCAGGGATGTATATAGTGTATTGCGACGCTTCACGCGTTGGTTTGGGGCGTGTGTTGATGCAGGAAGGGAGAGTTATTGCTTATTCTTCGCGCTAGCTGAAGGTTCATGAGAAGAATTACCCTGTGCACGATTTAGAGTTGGCGGCGATTGTTCATGCTCTTAAGATTTGGAGTCATTACTTGTATGGGGTGTCCTGTGAGGTTTATACAGACCACCGCAGCTTGCAGCACTTGTTCAAGTAGAGGGATCTTAATTTGAGGCAACGCAAATAGCTTGAGTTGCTGAAGGATTATGACATCACCATTCTTTATCATCCGGGCAAGGCAAACGTGGTAGCAGATGCTTTGAGCAGGACGGCAAAGAGTATGGGTAGTTTGGCCTACATTGCTTCAAAAGAGAGATCTCTAGCCTTGGACATTCATACCTTGGCTAATCGACTGGTGAGGTTAGATCTTTCAGAGCCTCGTCGAGTTCTTGCGCATGTGGTTGCTCAGGCTTCGTTATTAGGGGAGATTAAGGCTCGGCAGTTTGATGACCCGTACTTGGTAGAGCTGCGGTAGACAGTGGTACAAGGTGGTGCCAAGGAGGTTACTATTGGCGAGGATGGGGTTATGAGACTTCAGGGCTATTTGTGTGTTCCTAATGTCGATGGCCTTAGAGGGAGGATTCTAGAAGAGGCACACAGTTCTTGGTATTCTGTTCATCCTGGTTCTACGAAGATGTATCGTGATTTGAAGCAGCATTTCTGGTGGAGGCGGATGAAGAAGGACATTGTGGAGTATGTGGCTAGGTGTCTTAATTGCCAGCAGGTTAAGTATAAGAACCATAGGCCAGGAGGCCTACTTCAGCAGATGCCCATTCCTGAGTGGAAGTGGGAGCGCATCACTATGGACTTCGTGGTTGGGTTGCCTCGGTCTTTGCGGAAGGTTGACGCGGTTTGGGTCATTGTGGATAGATTGACCAAATCGGCGCATTTCATTCCAGTGGCTACTACTTATACTTCTTAAAGGTTGGCCCAGATCTACATTCGGGAGATAGTCTGGTTGCACTGTGTGCCGCATTCCATTATATTAGATCGAGGTCCTCAGTTCACCTCGCACTTCTGGAGAGCATTGCATAGTGAGATGGGTACCAAGATAGATCTCATCACAGCATTTCACCCTCAGACTGATGGTTAGTCGGAGCGCACAGTTCAGATATTGGAGGACATGCTCAGGGCATGTGTGATTGACTTCGGGGGTCAGTGGGACCAGTTCTTGCCTCTGGCCGAGTTTGCTTACAATAATAGTTATAGTCCAGCATCGAGATGGCTCCATTTGAGGCCTTGTATGGTCGGCAATGTCGTTCTCCTATCGGGTGGTTTGAGCCTGGCGAGGCTAAGTTATATGGCATCGACCTTGTGAGGGATGCTTTGGAGAGGGTGAAGTTTATTCAGGAGAGGCTCCGCACAGCACAGTCCAGACAGAAGCATTACGTAGATCTGAGGGTGCGTGATGTATCATTTATGGAGGGAGACAAGGTTTTGTTGAAGGTCTCGCCGATGAAGGGTATTATGAGGTTCGGGAAGAAGGTCAAGCTGAGCCCACGGTTTATAGGTCCTTACGAAGTGTTGAGGCGATTTGGAGAGGTTGCTTATGAGCTTGCCTTACCTCCCAGCTTATCAGGAGTTCATCCGGTCTTTCACATATCCATGCTCCAGAGGTACCACGCTGACTTCTCTCACGTGGTTGATTTCAGCACTATTCAGTTGGATGAGAGGTTGGGCTACGAGGAGGAGCCAGTTGCTATTATTGACAGACAGGATCGCCATTTGAGATCCAAGAGAGTTTATGCCGTAAAGGTCCAGTGGAGGGGCCAACCAGTCGAGGTGGCTACTTGGGAGTCTGAGGAGGACATGCGGAGCAAATATCAGCACTTATTGAGCACTTCAGGTATGATTTTAGACCCGTTCGAGGACGAACGTTTGTTTAAGAGGTGGAGAATGTAACGACCCGACCGGTCGTTTGGAATTATCGGACCCCGTTCCCCTAAATGAAACTTCCCATAGCGGCTTATTGTGATTTATGACTTGCGGGGACGGATGGTTCGAGATTCGGAAGTGTTTAGAGCAGTATAGGAACACTTAGTTCCTTAAGGTTGGCCTTTTTGGCCAAGTTTGACTTCGGTCAACATTTTGAGTAAACGACCTCAGAATCGAGTTTCGACAGTTTCGGAAGCTTCGTATGATTATTTCGGACTTGGGGGTATGTTCGGAATGGGTTTTGGATGACCTGGGGATGTTTCGACACCCAATATCGAAATAAGAGTTTACTTAAGTTCATAAGTTGGTTTGGAATGTGTTTTTGTGTTATTGATGTCCGAAAAGAATTCTGAGACCAGGAATAGTTTCGTTATTTCATTTATGACTTGTCTGTAAAATTTGGTGTCATTCTGAGTAGTATACGTCGGTTCGGTGCATTGATATCGAATTCAAGAACTTGAAGTTCTTAAGTTTTGATTCTAGGGGTATTGAGGTGTGATTTTGAGTTCTAGTGTTGTTTTGAGTGTTCCGAAGGCTCGAGCAAGTCTGTATTATGATTTAGGACTTGTTTGTATATTTGGATGGGACCCGAGCCTCTCGGGAACCAAACGAGGCCAAAAACCAGCTGAAATAGTTGTTGGTGCACCTGATCTGGTATGATCACAGGTGCGGTTGCCCAATCGCAGGTGCGAGACCGCTCCTGTGGCCCAAGCCTCGCAGGTGCGGCCCCAGGTGAGGCTGCCCCTCTTCGCAGGTGCGGACAATCTTCCGCAGGAGCGGAGCCGCAGGTGCGGGCTCCACTCCGCAGATGCGAGTTTTGCCTCCTTGTCCCATTTCCGCTGGTGCGAGCCTTTGCTCGCAGGTGCGGTCCTTGAGCCGCAGGTGCGGAACAACTGTAGGCAGTGTGTTCTTTTAAACACGGTAAATGTTCATTTCTCCTCTTTTTCTTTCCACCATTGTCGACCTAGAGAGCTTGGGAAAGGGCCAATCCACCTAGCTACTAATAAGGTAAGTAAATTCTACCCTAGTGTTAGTTTAATACATGAATTACTAGCTAAATTAACAACTTAATTAGTGAAAATCAAGGAATTGGGTAGTAGCCTAGGGATTTCAAGAATTTAAGGAAATTTCCCGTGAATTGGCTATGAAATCATACAAATATCATATATTAACGATCCTTAGGTTATGGGTGAGTGTTTCCTTCGTGAATTTTCGGAATCCGAGCGTGCGGGCCCGGGGCTGAATTTTGGGATTTCTTCAAGAATGATTAATTGACTAAGTAAATAAGAGAGTTCCATGCTTTTGAGTATAATTTGATATATTTACATAACATTTGATTAGTTTCGAGTCCTTGGGTGACGAGTTCGGAGTTTCGGGCGCATTCTTGACCCGGGGAGTAGGTTCGACGCGAGGTGAGTCTCCTTTCTAACCCTGTAAGAGGGAATTGTCCCCATAGGTGATCTGGATGCTATGTGTTAATTTCTATGGGGGCTACGTACGCACTAAGTGACGAGAGTCCGTATGTAGCGGCTATTATTGTTATGTCGGGTTGTTTTAGGACCCACGAGCATGCTTTTATGTGCCTTACATGTATCCCTAAATGTATGTTGAGTTGATTATTATTCTTGAATTTGCATGAAGATATTAGGAAGTCATGTTTTAGATTTCATTACTTAAGTTCTTGTTTTCAAGTATAATCTCTGTTAAATGCCCAAAATTCTAAATATTCTGTGTATGTATATGAGCACCCGCGTCACATGTATGATTCGTGAGCGGGGTAGACTTATCATTATGTAAACCGCGTCGCATGATCAATTCGCGAGCGGGGTAATATATGCATCTATGGTTCGAGCCGGTCGACCCTCGGCAGTGCACATTTATTTTCGCAACGCTCCGGCCGTACGCTCCGGCATACTATATGTTTTGTATTTGACTGAGAGTCTTGTTGTTATTATATAAACTGCTTCATGTGAAAAGGGAAAGTAGTTCATTATATGCTATTGTGACTTGACAGGTAGAAGTAAGTTGTAAATTTATATTTTATATTTCATGTCTTTGTGATTCCAGGACTGTTATCCCTGCTTAGTATTATTTAGCCCTGTTATTTACTCATGGCCCTAGTAAGTATCACGTCAACTTCTCGTCACTACTTCTTCGAGATTAGACGGGATACTCACTGGGTACATATTTGTTTATATGTACTCATGCTACGCTTTTGTACTTAATTGTACAGGTTCTGAGGCAGGTGCATCTGGTTATCAGACCGGAGCGCGATCTTGAGAGCATACTCTGTACCCGACTCCACGGTGAGTTGCTCCCCCTTGGCGATCCTCAGCAGCACTTTGGAGTTGTCTTTTGCTATTTTTGTCCATTTACTTCAGACAGTAGCACACTTATTCTATCTTATTTTGTATATTCCACTAGTCCGCCCGTAGACTTGTGACACTAGGTCTTGGCACACGTAATAGATACTATATTTTGGCATTGTATATGTTATTTCAATCCCTTTTGGTTATGTTGATTTGGGTTGGTGAAGTTATACGTTTTCACCCTACAATTCTAACCTTAAAATTTGGCAAAGTTTCGGAATAATTTATCAAATAAGGTAATCTCGTTTGTAACACACGTGTTGGCTTGCCTGACCCTCGGCGTTGGGCGCCATCACAACCTGAGTTTGGAGTTGGGTCGTGACACACAGTGAATTCGATTCCTTCACTATTTATTCTAAACAACATTGAATCAAGGTTGAACACCTAAAAAGGAATAAAAAATTAAGATAAACTATATTAGTGTATTATTGCTTCAAAAAAAAAGTATGAAGTTTTTTATATGTAAGCAGTATAGCACTGTAGCAGATATAAAAAGCTGAAGTGATTATGCTAAAGAGAAATCACGCTGAAAGTAAATCCTGAAGTTAATAAATATACTCACAAACATTTTGCAAGCCAAGTCCATCTTCTTAGTCATCTTCTTCTGCCCATATTGATACTTTGTGAAAAGTTTCATTCGATTTTTTTCTCTGTTCATAAAACCACTCTCCCAACATTTCTTGGATGTAATCTAACATTCTTAAAACAGGCATCTCTCTCGCTTTTAGTAACACAGAATTCATTGATTCTATAATGTTTGTTGTCAGCATAGCATAAAGTCGTTGTTGGAACCACGATCGAGCCCATCTCTCTGGAGGCTCTTCCATTATGTAATTGTATGTTTTCTTGTCAACACTTTTGAGTTGGGACATTAACTTATTAAAATCTTCACGTTTGTATTACCTTGCAGCGCCTTGAAAAAGATTTATTATCGTGGCTTTTGCATGTCTTTGCTTTAAATTTTTCACAAAGTGATAGAGGCAGATACCATGGTGAGCTTCAGGATAAACTTTTCTCTCATTTGCGATCGACTGGTTTCTATCTGACAAGAAAACCAGTTCACGACAGACTTGAATTGCTTTTCTCATTTCCCCGGAGAATCAAATGTATGCCTCATTGTTTTCTGAATCTGCTACACCAAAAGATAGAGGAAAGATTTGATTGTTTGCATCCTTTGATACAGCAAAAAATAGAACGCCATGATATTTTGACTTTTAAAATGTTGCATATACTGCAATAACATGTCTACAGTAGCACCAACCAGCTATTGATGTCGCAGGAGCAAAGAACATGTAAGCAGATCTGTACAGTGAAACACAAAAAAATAAATCATAAGGTGTGAAGTTTATCGAATTGCGCTCTCTTCTCTTTCATGCAAAAAAAACCATAAACTTGAAACCAGAATTTTGGGCCTAAGCTCTTGGAGTCACATAGCCTCATTGATTGATAACATAATCAATGA
>ML273007.1:0-75722 GCA_005239495.1 Nicotiana undulata
GGATACTCACTGGGTACATATTTGTTTATATGTACTCATGCTGCACTTTCTTTTATTTTCTGCGCTTGATTGTGCAGGTGTTGAGGCTGGCCCGTCTGGTCGTCCATCCGCTGGTAGATACTGATCGCGGTGTCGCTCCATACGGTGAGCTGTCTTCTTGGCGTCATCCTGACAGCACCTCTGGAGCCTTCTAGTTTCATTTTGCTCAGTCCTTTGTTCCAGACTGAGGCTTGTATATCTTGTATATGTATTTCAGTTGTTGTATCTATGTAGCCGCCCGTTGACACTTTGACACTAGTCCTGGAACACACTTTTTGTAGTTATTATTGGGTCTTCGGGGTTGTATATTTTTGGCCTAACTGTGGTTCAGCTGGTATCTACGGCCTGACCTCATATCGTTGTTATATTCCGCATTATATTTGTTATAAATTGTAAATAACTAGAATATCGCGTTCTGGGGTAGTATCTCCTAAGAATTTATATGTTGGCTTGCCTAACCTCGCCGTTAGGTGCCATCACGACCTGAACCGGGTTTTGGGTCGTGACACATTTGAAAAACAAGTATGAGCCAATTTACATGGAACCAAAGCAGTTATGCTCATGGAAGTTAAGGATCTCTACCTTTTGAATTATTGAGAAAATCGGGCTTAGGGATGATCGGACGGGTTGAAGTCTATTTAGCACTAAGAGATAGAAAGTATTTTTCAAAAGAAGTTGTGTCCCAGTCAACTTGAAACAGATCAGTGTATTGGCAAAATGCATCTTCTACATTAAGAGAAAATCCAAGAAAAGTCACCCAAATCGGCACGGGTCAGTCACTACAAGGAGAGTATTGCTCATACAGCTTTACACTAAAAAAGACCCAGAAACCGACATGTCCATCAATGTCGTTGTTTGTGAAGATAATATGTTTTGGCGTTCTCGAGGCTGGGAGGTCTTTTTTCTGCTATTTAAACACTTTATACCCTTCTCTACCCCTTTTTGAGCCGGTGTCATTTTTCTTTGACCACCCTCTTTTGGAATCAAGTTTAAAGTTAAAAGTCCAAAAAAAAGTGGAAATGAAAAAAAATGGAAAGAAAAGTCCATGCCCCAAGAGTACAAGCTGGGGCAACTCTTAGTAAGTTAGTGAAAAAAAAAGAGAAAGAACAGTCAAAGGTCCATGCCCCCAAAAAATAAAAGTTGGGGCAACCTGTTTCGAAAGCAAAACAAAATGAGAAAAAAGAGAAAAAGTAAAAGAAGAAAAACATGAGAAAAAGAAAGAAAGATGAAAATTAGTTAGGTCAGATGTTTGAACTACGTTCGACCTGATTCCTTAAAGAAAATGATACGTAGGCATCCTTACGGTTCGGTCCAACCAAATAAAATCTAGAAAAATATAATCTTAAAACATCCCAGTAGCTAAAACTGGGGCAGAAATTTTATTTCACTTTTAAAAGAGTCGATTCCAAGAGTTGTAAATTTATAACCCCTCATTTTGAGTCTACTTTAAGCCTTCATGCCGACCCTCCATTCCAACCCTATCCAAAAACCTTCCAAATAAAGACCTCCCGATATGCCTTCAAGAATGCCAAGAGAAGCATGCAATGAGTGACGTTTGTCACATGACATAGAACATTGTCAGTTGCTCACCCAAGAAAGCATGGAATGAGAAACAGTTGTCACACGACATAGAACATTGTCAATTCGCTCACACAAGAAAGTAAATGAAAAAAAAATGAATGAGAGAGTCTTATTAGTGAAAACCCTCACGGGCACTGTAAGGCGACGGTAAGTAGAGAAAAATAAATGAGAGAGAATTGTTGGTGATAACCCCTCGGGGCACCACTAGTCGAAGGTGAGTCTTGAAGCTGATGCAAAGGATTAGCACGAACATGCCCGACTTCAAAGTTCATAAGAACGGTGAAAGGGAAGATTTGATCAGTAAGATAGATCGGTCACTAAGTCCAAAATGCATGTCATGATCATTAAGGCTAGTTACCATAAAAAAAAAAACTCTTCCTTCTGTCCTTCCGACAAGGGAATTTCTTGCTAATACTTGTTTATTTATTTCATTATGTCTATTACTCTGAGTCAGTACTTCTCAAAACAAGTAAGAAAAGATTTCAAAATCTTCTATCAGCTTTTCAGTTGCACGAAAGTGAATTTGGCCAGAAATTCAGTGTTACTGTCAACATGCTTTGAGGACTCTTGCAAATGCTCCCCCAAAAAGACTCTTGTCAGCCTACTTGGCACAAGCAAAGATAACTGGTGATTACCTGTGACAGACAAATTGCTCAAAAGGCAGGAAGTCATTCAAGATATCTGAAAAGGTCACCTAAGAAAAGATCTCCAATTGGATTAAGGTTGATTGAGCCACATATACAAATGGTATTGGGAGTAAAACAATCAGGGTTGATGCAGAGCAAAATCCTCTTGAAGCCAAGTCAAGCTGATTGAGAAAAAGTCAAGCTGCTTAGGACTCAAGGCCACAAACTGACCACTACTTTCAAAACTGACAAATCTTTTTTTGTTTGAAACATGAATAAAGCAGTGTAGAGAAAGTGATAAAAAAAAGAGGAGAAGATGGAAAAAAATTAATGAATAAAAAAGAAGAGAGAAGGAACTGAAGAGAAGAATTAACAAAGGGAAGTTTCTCAAATCTTTGCGTTTATCTTCTTGCTAGTGTGCATAAAATCTTTCCATTTCTCTTCACATTTTTCTCCTAAGATAGAAAACTTAGTCTGATGAATTTTCTCCTAGGACAAGAAATCTTAGTATGATGAATCTTTTTCCTAAGACAATAAAAACACCTAGTCTGATGAATTTTCTCCTAGGATTAAAATCTTAGTTTGATGAATCTTTCTCCTAAGATAGAAGACCTAGTATGATAAACTTTCTCCTAGGACAAAAATCTTAGTCTGATGAATCTTTCTCATAAGATAACAAAAAAAGAAAACCTAGTCTGATGAATCTTTCTCCTAGAATAGAAATCTTGATCTGATGAATCTTTCTCCTAAGATAATTAAAAAAAAACCTAGTCTGATGAATTTTCTCCTAGGATCGAAATCTTAGTCTAATGAATCTTTCTTCTAAGATAGAAAACCTAGTCAGATGAATTTTCTCCTACGATAAAAAAAAGATCTCAGCATGATGAATCTTTCTCCTAAGATATAAAAAAAGGACCTAATCTGATGAACTTTATTCTAGGATCAAAATCTTAGTCTGATGAATTTTCTCCTATGATCAAAAATCTTAGTCTCGTGAATCTTTCTCCTAAGATAACAAAAAAAAGGGCCTAATCTGATGAATTTTCTTCTAGGATCGAAATCTTAGTCCGATGAATCTTTCTCCTAAGATAGAAGACTTAGTCTGATGAATCTTTCTCCTAAGATAATAAAAAACCCTAGTCTGATGAATCTTTCTCCTAGGATCAAAATCTTAGTCTGATGAATCTTTCTCCTAAGATAATAAAAAACCCTAGTCTGATGAAATTTTCTCCTAAGATAGAAATCTTAGTATGATGAATCTTTCTCCTAAGTTAACAAATAAAAAAAGGGCCTAGTCTGATGAATTTTCTCCTAGGATCAAAATCTTAGTCCGATGAATCTTTCTCCTAAGATAGAAGACCTAGTCAGATGAACTTTCTCCTAGGATAGAAATCTTACTGATGAATCTTTCTCCTAAGATACCAAAACAAAACCCTAGTCTGATGAACTTTCTCCTAGAACAGAAATCTTAGTCTGATGAACCTTTCTCCTAAGATAACAACATAAGAAAAAGGGCCTAGTCTGATGAATTTTCTCCTAGGATCGAAATCTTAGTCTAATGAATCTTTCTCCTAAGATAGAAGACCTAGTATGATGAACCTTCTCCTAGGATAGAAATCTTAGTATGATGAACCATTCTCTTAAGATACCCAAAAAAAAACCTAGTCTGATGAACTTTCTCCTAGGATAGACGTCTTAGTCTTATGAATCTTTCTCCTAAGATAAGAAAACCTAGTCGGATGAATTTTCTCCTAGGATAATTAAAAAAAAGGAGAAGAAGTCTTGTTTTAAAAAAAATAGTTTATTTATGTGTCACGACCCCAAATCCTAACAGGCCGTGATGGCGCCTATCGTGGAACTAGGCTAGCCAACCATCACTTTACTACGCATTGATTCTTTTATAATAGTTCACAATACAATGATAAACAACAAGTATAGCAATAAAATAAATTACTTAAATCTTAACGCCCCAATAATAGTCTAAACAAAACCTAAACAAAACACCCAAGACTTGAGTCAATGATCATGAGCATCTAAAAAGAAATAAACCTAAATAAACCTAACTCTGCTAATGTCATAATAAATGTCTATGAATCAATTTCTAATACTAATCAAGGAAGGGAATTGGAGAAGCTGTGGACGCTGGACAGCTACCTCGAAATCCCGTGAACTGCTGCTAATGAACAAGGCAGCTACTGCTCCAAATCGGTACTTGGATCTATGCACAGAGGCACATGGAGTCTTTATGAGTACGCCAACTCAGTAGAAATGAAAATAAATCACAGTATAAGAATTATAAAACACACAGTACAGATACACCAATTCACAAAACAGTAAAACATCACGTCTCCAAAAGTATACCACAATTACATAAGTTTGAAAACCAATTGCTAGAAAATCATTTGAAACAAGTATAATATCAATACATCTCAGTAAAATCCTCAATAAGAGCCAGTTTGAAAACAAGTGGTTTATAGTTCAAAAACTCAGTAAAAATCATTTTCATAAAACTGCCCCTCGGGCCAAAATACTTTCTCGTAACCATTGCCCATCAGGCATTCTCACAATCACTCTGTATCAGCCCATCAGGCATCCTCACAATCACTCAGTGTCAGCCCCGCGGACAATCATCATCACTGAGTAGGTACCTGCGCTCACTGGGAGTGTGTACATACTTCGAAGGGGCTCCTACAGCCCAAGCGCTATAACAATATAGGCCTGAAAGCCTCCCTCATATCCTCACAATATAGGCCTGAAAGCCTCACTCAGTCAGACACTCTCGATTTTCCCTTAGGCCATAACATTCCGGGTTCTCGACCCAAAACAGTGTTTCATTTTCAAGAAATAGTATCAAAATACTCTCAGTGTCAAAACAATTTCACATGAAAAGACTGAATGTTAAATCACAACATATCAGTGAGGAAAATATAGTAAACACAACCCCCAAGGGGTAAACAAGTCGGCACTAGGCCCCAAACATGGCTTACAGCCCAAAACATATCGTAATATATAATTACTAATTAAGCATAGGCTTAAAAGTCGATTTAGCAACTCAATAATCTCCTAAATAAGGAATATATCTCCAAAGTTTCAACCTTTGCATTCCAAAACCCGTGAAAGGGCGCATAGTCCGGGGTTTCATACCCTCAGGACGGGATTTAAAGACATTACTTACCTCAAACTAGCCCGAAACTCCTTCGCAATGCGTTTGCCTTTCGAATAAACTTCCGGATACTCCAAATCTACGAAGTTCAGATTTTTATCATCAAATTATGCTCAAGGAATAAATTCCAATAGAAAAATATCGAATTTAGCTCAAAAATCCGAATTCGGTCAAAACCCGACCCCCAGGCCCGCGTCCTGAAACTCAAAATGTTTTACACCAAAATGTTCTTCGTCATCTCCCGTTCAAAAATGGTGTTAAAAGGTTTAATGGTCGCGGAGGGTTTTAATTTATACTTTCTGCCCAGGGGTTCCGCACCTGCGGCCCATTTCTCGCACCTGGGGGACCGCACTTGTGATCCCACTAACCGCACTTTCGACCTTCCCCGCACCGTGCCTTGTCCGCTACTGCGGGCCCGCACCTGCGATCCTTCTTCCGCAGGTGCGGAAATCACTGTGATTCCACACCAGCAGCTTTTTGCTGCAATTTCCAACTCCGAACTTTCCGTTAACAATTCGAAATCAATCCCGAGCCCCTCAAGACCCCAAACAAACATACTAACACATCACATATGATCATTTAAACTTAGTTGCACCCTCGGAACACCAAAACTAACATAAAAACACCAAAATCACGTCGGATTCAAGCCTAAGAACTTTGAAATTTCTAAAATCCATCAACGACGCCGAAAATATCCAAAACAACTCTGATTGACCTGCAATTTTGCAGACATATCCAAAATGACATTAGGAACCTGTTCCAACTGTCGGAAATCCATTCCGACCCCGATTGCCTATTTTCCACTGAAATCGCCAAAAACTAATTTTCGTCAATTCAAGCCTAATTCTACACCGGACATCACAAAATTATTCTGAACACGCCCCTAAGTCCCAAATCACCTAACGAAGCTATCCGAGCCACAAAATCCGCATTCCGATGTCGTTTACCAATAAGTCAACTCTCAGTTGACTTTTCCAAAAACTTTAGGCTATTTTTGAAGACTGAATGACTAAACTCTCACTACAACCATTTTGATTTCAAGACTACTAACCCTAACACATCAATAACAGTATAACCAACCTATAACAAGTCAATAACAGTAATTATCATGCAGGTTCTACGTAACGACAGACTGGGTCGTTACTTTATGTCCTCAAAAAATAAACATTGGGGCAATTTGTTTAAAAGAATGATTTTCTCAACAAAAAAATTGAAATTGATTTTTCTCAACAAAAAAAAAATTGAAAAACAAAAATCCTTCTTGGTTCGTTTTAGCATAGGGTATACAATTCCATGGTCTCGTTTTCCAATATAGGGGTTCCACTCCCTAGTTGATGCCAGCATAACCTGATGCCAACATAGGATCTCTACTCCCTAGTTGATGCCAACATAGGGTCTCCACTCCCTAGTTGATGCCAACATAGGGTCTCCACTCCCTAGTTGATGATTTTCCAACATAGAGTATCCACCTCCTAGTTGATTTGATCTTAAATGCAGGGTACACCACTCCCTGATATCTTTGCCAATATAGGGTATTCCATTCCCTGGCCACATTTTCCCAACATAAGGTACATCAATCTTTAGTTGGGGCATCATTTCGAAAATAAGAAAACACCATCCACAAAAAAAGGATCATCATGTTACTTTCGGGGTACACTATTCCCGACCTTTTATTGCTTTCAATAATAAAATAGTTTAGAGTTTTGCTACAAATAACTCACGAAATTTTCCTAGCAAAAACTGGGGCAGACAAATTTTGTTCGTTTGTTTGTTTTGGTGTCTAAGCAGGTTATATCTCAAGGGACAAGGTTCGAAACGACCAAAATAAGGAGTCTCAATCAAGAATAAAAGAAAAAAGAAGAAAAAGAAAAAAGAAGTCAATCCAAATGTAGAAGCGGAGACAAGATGTGGATTACTCAAGACATGACTGAAGTCACGAGCTTTGCATGTCCCGCCGTGATCCGTATGGCTAAAGAAGAACAAACTAGCACCTGCAGCTAGCAAGCATCAAGGTTCAAATCAAAATTCTGCATGAAATACCATTCAAGACTCAAGATCAATCTTCAGAAGATTTATAGATAGGAATCTTGTAACTCATAGTTGATAGACTTAGTTAGTCTTTTTCATTTTTTGATTTTATAATAACGGGACCGCGAACCGGAACCTCGACAAAATGGAACCTCACTCGAGTCCCTCATCCTCTCCACACACTCCATCACTCCAAAACTTCTTGAACTACACACGACTTGATTCACTTATAACCCCGGATATGTAGGTTGTCCAAAACCAGGACTCGGTCACATCCTCCTTCCTTTTAGTTTTTTACTCTTTTAAATAAAGGTCGGGTAAAAACATGTCTTGTTATTCTTTGTCTGAAAACTCTTCGCGTTTCCAGTCAAAGATGGGCAGCTGTAGACATGTAACTTTTGACCCTTCCAATGATTTTACACATTTTGTCGTTTAAATATTTAGTTTAGGTTTAATATCTCTGTTTTTAGCTAGTTTTGACTCTTTTGTTTTGTTTTATAACAAAATGAAAATTATAAAAATATTTTCTTTTATTTAGCTAATTGATATTTAACCTAGTTGCTTTTAGCTTATCTACATTTCATAAAATTTTAAAAAAAAAGAAAAACAATATATGTATATATATACACAAAAACAGTATTGATAGTTTATTTTTCCAAAAAAAGATAAGTAGAAAATTTTGAACTAATTTTTTATCTTGTAAGAAGGCACAATGTTAAATTTGGTTGGCCCAATTTTAAGCCCATAATTCCCAAGCCCATACCCTTTTTCCTACAAAAGACCTAACCTTAATTCCCTCTCTATAAATGTAACGACCCGACCGGTCGTTTTGAGAATTTAAGCTTTGTTCGGCGGTGTATGGACATAAGCAGCTTCACATTGTGTATATCGACATGTGTGCGTGATTAAATTCAGTTACCGGATAATCCGGAGTTGAATTGGAAGAAAAATTTCAGTTTTAGAAGCTTAAGAGATGAAAGTTGATCGGAGGTTTGACTTTTGTGTAAACAGCCTCGGAATGAGTTTTGGTTAATGCCCACAGATTTGTATGATGATTTTGGACTTAGGCGCGCGTCTGGAATTGGATTTGGAGGTCCGTAGAGTGATTTGAGGTAATTTGGCAAAAGTTAGAATTTCAGCGATTTCGGGCGATAGTTGAAATTTTGATATCGGGCTCGAAATGGAATTCTGAGAGTGGCTATAGATCCATTGTGTCATTTAGGACTTGTCTGCAAATTTTCACGTCATTCCGGGTTGATTTGATAGGTTTCGACGCGAGCGTTGATATTTGAAGTTTTGAAAATTCATAAGTTTGATTTTTGGTTTGATTCATTGTTTTAGTGTTGTTTTATGTGTTTTGAAACCTCGAGCGAGTCCGTGTTAGGTTATATGACTTGTGTGTGTGGTTGGACGGGGTCCCGGGGGCTTCGGGCGTGTTTCAAATGGGTGTCGGGTCCATTTTCCTCATTTTTGAACAACTGAAATTTGCCGTCTGGTTTCCTTCTATGCGGTCACATAGGAGTAGCCGCAATTACATAGATTCTCTTTGAGCAGCCCAGATTTTCCTTCAGTGCGATTTCAAATGCACGTCCGCGATCGCATACCTCCACAAACCATACACTCCATGATTGCACAGCTTGAAGACTTCACTCTACGCGATCGCATGCTCACGTTCACGATCGCAGAAGTATATTTTCCTCTTCTTCGCGATCGCATCTTCACAATCGGGATCGCACAATGCTATTTTAGCAGTGGCCATTTCTTCTTCTATGCGATCACAACAATGAGCCCGCGATCGCATTGAACAAAAAGGGTACCTGGGCAGTTTTTCCCTTTCCTCTTCATGATCGCAAACCACACTCCACGATCGTGATTCATTACACGCCTGGGCAGAATATAAGTTACCAAAAATTGGGGTTTCACCTTTTTTGACATATTTTGACTTCTAAAACTCGGTTTTGGGCGATTCTTTGGGGGTTTTTCACACAAAACGAATAGGTAAGTGTTCTTCCACTATAATTAATTATATTTCATGAATTAGTTCTTGTTTTTATCATTTAATTTGTGTTTTAGGTTGAGGGGATTGTGGGTTTTGAAAGAAAACTTCTAAAATGAAATTTCATGATTTGAATGACCAAATGATATCAGAATTTGATAAATTTAGTATGGGTGAACTCGTATCGGAATGGGTAAACAGAATTTGTAAAATTTGTCAGGTTTTGAGGAGCGGGCCCTGGGGTCGACTTTTGGATCGATTTTTATAATTTAGTAAAGATTGAAACTTTATTATTCAGAATCATTCCTTATACGTGTATGTGTATTTTGAAGTTGTTTTAGTTGATTTTGAGCCGTCCGGAGGTCTTTCCACCCGAGAAGTTTATTTTTGAGTACCGGTTGGTCGTCTTTGAGGTAAGTATCTTGCCTAACCTTGTGTGGGGGAACTCCCCCATAGGATTGAGTCTTCCTTGTTGATTGTAGTCCGTGTATACGAGGTGACGAGTGCGTACTCAGACTTATTTGCTAATAGATTGGTCTTTTAAGATTCGTAGGTTCTTATGTTACCTGTGTATGAGTTGTAATTGTTACATTTGCATCCTTGGTTGTTAATTTCATTATTTCTTGCTTAAATTAGGATTACTTACTTTTGGATTCCTTCGTTGATTATTTGATCCTAATTGACTTAATTGAATATTTTACCACTCTTATGTTTATGCTATATTTGCTTCCTAAAACTGTCAAATGGATTATATTAGTGTTATCTAGTTTTATAGTTGCTTAGCCGTAGTTAGAACGTCTGTTCGTTGGCGTCAAGCATGCTCGTGAGTCTTACATTGTAATTCCTATGATTTCTCCTTTATGTGCTACTTGGGACAATTGATAAACATTTATGTTGTGGATGTTTCCTTGATGTTGCCTATTTCTGGACCTTCGTTTAAGTTGAGTTTATTCCGTAAAGTTAAATTTCTTAAGCGAGAATTGGTTATAGTTGTTTTCCTTTGCCGGGATGGTGTTGTTTTCATTGTTGACTCCCTTGTCGAGATGGTGTGTTTCTATTATTGTTTGTGCTGTTATGATATTGTTTGCATTGTTGGATTCCCTTGCTGGGACGTTGTGATTTATGGTTCCTATTGTTGATTTGATTCGTCAATTTGTTGTTTATTTATTTATTTATGCACGAGGGGACATTCCGTGCCGAGTGATTGTGAGGTTATGCACGAGGGGACATTCCGTGCCGAGTGTTATTTATTTATTTATGCACGAGGGAACATTGTGTGCCGAGTGATTATGAGGTTATGCACGAGGGGAAATTCCGTGTTATGCACGAGGGGACATTCCGTGCCGAGTGATTATTTATTTTAGCACGAGGGGACATTCCATGCACTTGTCTTTGCATTATATTTTTCCATGTCCTTGTTTGATATTTACTGCATTTGTTTAAGAGTTAATATTCCGTAGTTGAATCCGGATATTCATACTGATCTCTTACTACAATTATTGACAAGACAAGTTTTGAGTGCGGACTGAGTTCCGATAGATTTACCTTGAGAAGATTATGATTACGAGATTTTACTGAAAAGTATTATTGAAAAGTAATGGTTTCGAAATGATTATATCTTAAGCCTTTTACATCGAAGGTATATTTGCAAAGCACCAGCCTTGCACAAAATAATACTTGGAAGTCTTTTATTGGGAAAGCATCTTTGGAAACTTCGTATTTTGAAAGAAAACTATGTTTTACGTAATTCTCTCTAGTACATATACTTATATATATTTTGGAGAAAGTATGTTTTCAAAGGAAATATTTCTATATTAAAATGATTTTCTTGCAAAGCTTTTCATATGATCTGTTGTTTAAGGGTTTCCACCAGTTTATGGAATTTAATGGCTAAGGCTTGATGTGATTAAATAAATGTAGAGTTGAGTTGTGGGGTTATCTAGTGCATTGTGTTTTCTTCTGGTTTGACTTGTTTTTGTTGTCCATCTTTCTGTGTATTTTGTGCTGTTTCGTGGTTATTTTTCTGTAATTTCCTTCCGCATTATATTGTCATTGTTGTATATTATCCCGTAAATTTTTAGATAGATGTAGTGTTCGGTTACTTCTATATTCATGTCAGTTATTTTTATTGACCAGTGGTGTCTTGACTAGTCCTCATCACTACTCCACCGAGGTTAGTCTTGATACTTACTAGGCACCGCTGTGGCATGCTCATACTACTCTTCTGTGCATTTTTGTTACACAGATCCACGCATTGATTGTTAGTAGCCGCATGGACCATTGACGGGGAGACTCAAGGTAACCTGCTGCTGCGTTCGCTGGCTTCAGAGTCACCTTCTTATAAGTAGTATTCATACACTGTTGTATTTATTTCCGAACAGTTTTATTTAAAAGTTGTAGAATATTCATAGAGCTTATGACTTGTATTACTCATTTTGGAAAAACATTGTAAATTCTGCCAAGGTTTCTATATCGAGACTGTTAGTTTCCTTTACTTATTATTGTTATTATTAACTCTTAGGCTTACCTAGTCTCTAGGACTAGGTCCCATCACGATACTCGACGGAGAGAAATTTGGATCGTGACAATAAAAAGGACCTAAGTCCTAAATAAACAGACACAACCATCAGCCGTCTCTTCTTCTTTCTTCCTAACTTAGATACACCCAAAAAACCTTACCCCAATCAGCTTTAGAAAAAGTATTGCACAACTTCCAAAAACAAAAAAAAGGTATAAACCTATACCCATTTTCCCATTTTCTCCCATTCTTCATTAACTTATCAATCTAAATAAATAAAGGCTCGTGGAGATTCCACACCTCTTAGAATAAACAAACAACGTCTGATCTCTCTTTCTCCATTCCAAGCCGCTGCCGAGAACGAGAAGCAAGAAAAAACCAGCGTCGCCTAGTCTTCCCCCTCTCCGAAAACACACGGAGATACTCTCACTCCCTCCGAGCTGCCGCCTTGAAGAAGAGTAGCGAACCACCCTTTAAAACCAGTCCAAACACGGTTGAACATTTCCATGAACCAGCTCAAAAACTAACCCAAAAAGCCCCACAAAATAACTCTGAAAGATAGAGGAGAAACCAAATTCTGTCGAAGATCCGACGAGGCTTCCGGTCGATGTCGCCGGTATAGTTTCGCGGTTGAGCTCTAGTCCATGTCATGTTCACTTTCAAGTTTGCTTGGCATTTTTCACTGTAATCCGACATTAAAGGTTGTTATCAACATGAAAGGAGTGATCTGCGCTAAGGTTCGTTTCTCTGAGTCCATTTTTTTAATTCTAAACTGGTTAATAAATATTTTGTTCCACCAAAGGAGGTTCATGGCCAAGGGGAAAGATGTCCGAGTAACAGTGATTTTGGAATGTACTAGTTGTGTCCGAAACAGTGTTGATAAGGTATCAAGAGGTATTTACAGATATATTACTCAAAAGAACCGGCACAATACGCCTAATCGATTAGAATTGAAAAACTTCTGTCCCTATTGTTACAAACATACGATTCATGGGGAGCCCCTTAGCTCTGTCAGGCACTGGACAGGGGTTAGCTCTGTAAATGTGTAGAGCCAAGTGTAGTGTGGTGTAGTAGTAGGCACTTCTAGGCCCCTTCCCGGCTACTGGATCACTCCAGTGCTTCGGGTACTACGGACCCTCTGCCATCCATTGCAGCAGAGCCCTCAACTCCCCGTTTCTGGCATGCTATAGTTATTAAAGTTTCTCGACGGCAGGAATTGGAGATTACCGGTAAGCCAGATGCTTCGTGAACCATATTCAACTTTAAGGCATTTCGTTGCACTTTAATCACCCTCGTGAAGAGGCGCACTCCGATACCATTGATGTCCAATAGCTTTTATAGTAATGGCTGGATCTACTACTACCTCGTCCATTGAGTATAACAGAGCAAATGATGGTATAGCAATGAACATAAGGATGATACTAGGAAATATGGTCCGAAGNCTCAAGCGAACCGCCTTACCTTATACCAACATAGGGACAGAAGGGAGAAGGTTGTGAAGGTTGCCTCGTTATCCATACCTCCGGTCGGATGAATGGAGGACCGACCGACCCGGGTTTTCACAAGCGTTGGCGGGTTCTAGGGTGCCTGTCAAGGGCGCTAGCGCATACCCCGGGGTGATCATCACCACCTGCACCTCACATCTCGGCACAG
Source organism: Nicotiana undulata (assembly GCA_005239495.1). Taxonomy (NCBI): domain Eukaryota; kingdom Viridiplantae; phylum Streptophyta; class Magnoliopsida; order Solanales; family Solanaceae; genus Nicotiana; species Nicotiana undulata. The sequence continues at coordinate 13,605 of ML273007.1, forward strand.
TGGAATGTGTAACCCGCCTGCTGTTCCATTCAACTAAATTTGTTCCTTTAATCCATAGCTTAAAAGAACGCAGCAGCGATGGACAACCCGCCCAAACAGCCAGCGGGGAGGATGGCACTACTGGCAAAGATCGTCTGGCAAAAATGCCGCAGGCGCGAAGTGTGGTAGGTCTGCGCCGGGGGAGCATACCCAATTTATACGCCCCCTTTCTTTATTTAAGGAGATTCTATCCAATTATCAGCCCCGATACGGAAAAGGACATGGATTCTATCTGAACCAATGGATCGTGACAAGTCGTTACTACTACCAATGACTTCCTCTTTCATTACTTCATTCTTTCCATATCCCTCTCCTTTGTTCTCAGTTACTCATCAAATGGCCTTGCCGCAAGGATTAAGAAATAGCAATGTATCAGGGGCTGAGCGTACCTTCCGCTCAGGAACAAGAAATTGAGCTATTAAGTTAAGGTGCCGCTTTCCTTTTTCTAGCTCTTCTTTGGGCGTTTTTCTTTTCTTTGCTGATTCTTCTCAATGAAATTTTCCATGTTGCACTAAGTTACTTACGGATGTATGCATGCGGTCCGGGAACACTTTGGGGTGAACACCCATCCGAACAAGTAGGGTCAATAGTTCAGCATTTAGGCCGTAACATTTAGCAACAAATAAATATTTAACCCAACAAGTGCTGTACAATCTCTGGCCCAAGAATCTGTCTCTCCCCTACTTCATCCCAGCATAGGAGAGTCCTGCACTTGTGTCCATAGAGTGCCTCAAAAGGTGGCATGCCAATACTCGCCTGAGAACTCTTGTTATAGGCGAACGTAACCAAGGGTAGATGTCTGTCCCAACAACCTCGAAAATCAAGGGATTACCTCCGCATAGCCTCCAATGTCTGGATGGTCCTCTTAGACTGGCCATCGGTCTGAGGATGGAAGGCTGTGCTAAGACTCACTCTGCTACCCAAAGCCTTTTGTAGGCTCTGCCACAAGGCTGAAATGAACCGTGGATCTCTGTCTGATACTATGGATGATGGTATCCCGTGTAGGCACACTATCTCATCAATATATATCTGGGCTAGCTTGCCCGTAGAGTAAGTCATACTGATCGGCAGGAAGTGAGGTGAGTTTCATTGTCGAATTGATCTCGAAATTGGATCCCAATAGTTGTTGCTGCCCAAAGGTGCTTTATGAAAGCCGGTCCACAACAGTGAAAATACGATTGATTCTGTCGATCGAACGAAAACAGCTTCTTGCTCCAGGACAACAACTTTCAAAAGACGAGTAAGGGACGGGGATAGGGAGGCTCTCGAAACCAAACGAGACTAGAAAGAACATGGGAATTAGCACCATTCATATGAGTGCTTTTGTCTCTTCGAGACAACAAAAGGACAACCCTCTCTATATCTCGGTCTGGGTTTAGCATCATATATCGCTCTGGAGAGCATTTTTCTTGGTTGTAATGCGGATGTTGGAGCAGCTCCTCTATGCTGTGGGTGTGGAGGGGGAGGGGGCTGTCGCCGCCTGATTGAGGCAGAAGCGGGGGGCACCGGAGCTATCTGCGTCGAGTGTTTCGATTGAAAGAGGAAGGGAGACAACATGTCTCAAAGGAAACCTGCTTATATAGTTTTGGTACTATTGTGATATTTTGAGTTATTAGATTTATGCATAATGGAAAAATGGATGCTCCGATACTTAGAACATTAGTGATTTTGTGATTTCTTTGTTGTTTGGTTTTCACTTTCATTTTTAAACTAAAATTTTGTGTCATTTATTGCTGCATATTTCGCGTCTTAATGGTTTTTCAAGTGCCAATGAATATCAAGATTTCATTTATTATTTCATTCTTATTAGTTTCCTTGAGAAAATAAGCACAAATCATTATGTATTTGCCATGCCTATAGTTATTTCGTTTAGTGCTCTTATGTGTTCAATCTATATTCAATAAAGCTAAATTGGGGGATTAACTTAGATGATTGTGAAGGTATAATAGGATATTTGCCCTTAACCGGGTAGGTTGTGAGTGCTTTTTAAGAAGATAACAAATTTGGGCTTTAAAGATACTGGTTGGTCATGGGAATATTTGGGTTAAAGGGATTATTTTTATTTTCATGTGATCCAAATATAATTTCAAATAATTAAAATAAACATGGTGTAAATTGTGGGTGCATTTTATGTGGCGCGTTTACAATGTGTCCAAAACGATAAGTGCACGCCATTGTGACTTGTTTCAAAATAATCCATAAATATTAAAAGCGGCTAAAAAGTGAAAAAGGCTAAAATGCACAATAAGTTTAAAATATGTAAATAATCAGATAATTGGGTCAAATATCAATAGTTAAGCGACCGTGCTAGAACCACGGAATTCGGGAGTGCCTAAAGTCTTCTCCCGGGTTAATAGAATTCCTTACCCGGATTTCTGGTTCGCAGACATTTTAAACAGAGTCAAAATCTCCTCGATTTGGGATTTTAATAAATAAACTAATGCACTTCTCCGCGCTTCGCTCGGTTACAAAATTTATTTTTTACCTGCAATTTTTTTTAATTAGAATATAGTTATAATCATTTTGAGATTATTTCTGTTATATATTACATAAGAGATATTTGCCATATTGTTACTTCAAATATAAATTACTTTTACTTTTTATAAAGTTTACATATATTGATAGATCTTTATTTATTTTAAGTTTACTTCTGTACCATTTTATGTAACTATTACTTTCTAGAAATTCAATAAAGTTATTTTTGTGCACGTTTAAAAAAAATACTCTTTAGATATCTTGAGTTATTAACTATTTTGATTTACAGTACTTTAGTTTCAAAATATGTAATTTAATTTTAAATTTTTTATAAATTATATGTCCAAATTCACTTGAAAAATTAATTAGTTTGTCATTTATATTCGAAAAAAGTTCACATAAATTGCAATGAAGGGAATATTATTTTACTTGTACATTCAAATTTTCTTAGATACTTATTTGTATTTTTATAAGTTTTTCTTATTTTTTAAATAAAGCATAAGGTAGTAAAAGAGAAAAGATAAATAAAGTAATTGAAATCTACCATATATGATACAAAGTAAATGAAATATTTTTCTGAAATTAAGCTCTGATTCGGCCAAATATTTCCTTTCCTTTCTTTTTCTCGTAATTTTACTATTCTCTTTCTTTTTCCATCTGTTTTGTTTTCATTTTCATTTTCCTCCCCTAGTCTCTTCCTAATTTTATGAAAAATTCCCAAAATTTAATTTTTCCTTAAAACTCTCACCGTTATCTCCTACAAAGTTGAATTGTGCTTCAACGAGGAAAAAAGGAGAGATAGCAAGACAAAAATTACATTCACACAAGACTTCATGTTGCAAAAATATATCAAAATTGGCTATAGTTTCTGATCGGAAGTTCTAACCCTTGCTTCTTTTCTTCTAATTTGCTTCTCCTCATAATATAATATTTTAAACCCCTCACCAAAAGTCTTTTGATTCCTTTTTTTTTGGTGACTTGAAGACCGAAGAAAGAGTGATTCATATAGTATTTTAAATCTGCTTCAAGCTATCATGATAATTCACCAACCTTGGAGTACATAATCCCTGTTATGGCATGGTGATGATTCAAGCGGAGGTCAAGATAGTAAGAGTTTTGATGATTCTTCTTTGGAATTACAAATGGTCTTGGATTATTAATGCCTTGGTTCCCTCACTTCACTCATCCTTATGTCTGACCCATTTCTGCTAATGCACACTTCACAAAATTTGGATTTGATTTGTGGAAAAGTGAGATGGTGAATGCATGTGGTATTTCTATTTATAAATATAGAGGTATTTAGAATTTAGTGGTGAAGACACCTTTCAAATTATGCAGTTATAACTGATGCATGCACATATAAAGTTGTAACTGAAAGTTTACTCTAAATGGTGAGAATTAATTTTAGAATCACGTTTAGGGATTTAAGGGAGAGGTAATTGAATAGACGAAGGGGGAAAAACAGGCAAAATTGTTGAAAATCTTACAATCCTAATTTATTGTACTTCTTTATTGCCTTCACAATTCTTTATGGGTATTAAATAGGTACACATTAAATTCTGTTGTAAACTCATGAATATGTTGAATTTCTTATTTAAAAATAAGGTAAAAAGTCAAAAAAATCAAAAATTAGATAAATACTATTGCTAGCCAAAGAGATATGCCATCTCAGCCTTTTCATTCCCTCTTTTATATCTATATATAGAAGGTGTTCCAGAACACCGTAAAAAATCCGGGTGGTAACTCTGAAAAATCAATAAATAATTCCAAAATCGATTATATCACTTTAATTAGAAAAACTCCCTTATCCCACCCTTACCGCAGGAAAAAGGAGGTGTGACACAGTCGGCATACTATCGTTGTTGATACCCAATTTTTTCCTATAATATTTTTTTAAAATGCATATATACCTTCAAAACTATGCATTAGCATCAATTAATATTTTTCCATAATATCTGCATTTTTAAGGATTTTAATTAATTTATCCCAGTATTTTTATTATATAAATAATTAATGATTGCATCAGAAATGGCCTTATAACAATTTCATGGCTTAATTTTACTATTTATATTTATACTAAGCTTAAATTATTTCATAAGTAGCCACATTTACGTTTTTGGATGATAATTGCAATAACTTTGCAATTATAGACCATGTATGCATTATTACATTAGTTTACCAGAAAATAGCTTGTTATATTTTTAAAATATTGAGTAAATATTTTAAAATATTTCTATGCATGAAAATCATTTTTATAATCTGTTAATTATTTTTATAAATTATTCTTACCGATTAATTAGGTATTTAACAAATAGCTCTTTAATTCCTTTAATATTTTCAGACCTAACCAACTATATATCAGCCCAAACCCCTTAATACCATCCCAATTTCAACCCCAGACCCAATCTATACCTGCCCGATCCAATAACCCCGTTTAATCGTGGTTGTTGATATTCTAGATCAACGGTCCATAACTTTACTTGCCTTTTTAATTCAACAACCAGCCCTAAGCCCCCCTCATTCTCTCATTTCGATGTCATCGTCTCCCCTAATCTCTCCATTCTCTCTCAACCTAACTTAAACCCTAATCGCCGTCACCGGCAAGAAGCTCTCGTCTATGGAGTTTCCGTGCATTCTCCGACCATTACCGGCCTTCTATACCTCCTGGCTATTTAATTACATGGATCCTTAGAAGAATCTCATGGAGATTCAACCTAGTTCTTGCCTGAAACTTGTTTACTGGCCTGTCTAGGGCCATTCTCGTTTGGGAGTACAAATTTCCTCTTACTTTTGTTTGAATCTATGGGTTTTGATCGAGTCTTTCATCTCTACTATTTCTGAAAACCCTAGTTTTACTGCTATTCGAATAAGTTCATATCATTGTAGATCAGAAATGATTCGAGTTCATCTGGTGTTTTCCTTTGAAGATCCCCATTTTTGGCTAACTATTTTGATTCTATTTTGCTTTCTTCTGAAATTAGGGTTCGCCCTAAGTGTTTTTCAAAAGGTTCATTCTAACTTTTTAGTGTTTAGACTAATTGTTTCTTCATTATCTTGACTGATTCTCGTGTATATGCCTAAACTCTAGATGTTTCTTGTCAAGACCCAAAACCTATGGGTTGTGATGGCGCCGGACACCACTGTCAGGCAAGCCGACCCCTTAATAAGTTTGAACACTTTCATGTTTAACATTTTAGAATCGAAGCCTCTTCTTGCATTTCATTATTAAATAAATAAATTTCGTAATTTAAATACGGCAAGAAACTAACTTAATACAAAAAACAAAATACCAAGACAGCCCCAGAATCCGGTGACACATATACATGAGCAGTTTCTAAGAATTTATACAATTATACAACTCTTGTCCGAGAAATAAATGGGACAAAGGCAATAGAGATACAGTGTAAAGATATAGAAATAAGGAGACTCTGCCAACTGCGGAACGCCTCCGGATGAATGCAGCCCGAGTAAGTCTCCAAATCAATCGTTGAACTATGAAGATACATGTGCAACAAAATGCACAGAAAGTGTAGCATGAGTACATAAACATATATGCCCAGTGAGTATCCCGCCTAAACTCGAAGAAGTAGTGACGAGAGGTCGACTAGAGACTCACTAAGGTCCAACAATATAATATATGACAGGATATGGCGAAAGCAGTAGGCAGGTAGGACAGTAAACAACAAGTGCATATCAAATAAGGAAATTCAGGTAATAATTGAAAATGAACCTCAATGTACTATAATTTTCTCTTAACCAATGCAGGACTATCAAATTATAAGTGAACCAGAACCCAAGGAGCATATACAGACACAGACAAGACAACCGGCCGGAGTCATAAGGGTGGTCATAAGGACTGAGGTCATAAGCTAACCCATGATCGAAAATCATACCTGCGACTCGCGTGCTGACTCAATAGTAATAAGCTGACCCATGATCGCGCATCCAGTCTGTGACTCGTGTGCTGATTCGATAATGATAAGCTACCCACGATCGCGCATCATGCATGCGACTCGTGTGCTGACGCGATAATAATAATATATAAGCTGACCCACGACCGCGCATCCAGTCTACGACTCGTGTGCTGACTCGATAATGATAAGCTACCCACGATCGCGCATCATGCCTGCGACTCGTGTGCTGACTCGATAATAATAATATATAAGCTGACCCGCGATCGTGCCTCCAGTCTGCGACTCGTGTGCTGACTCGATAATGATAAGCTACCCACGATCGCGCATCATGCCTGCGACTCGTGTGCTGACTCGATAATAATAATATATAAGTTGACCCACGATCGCGCATCCAGTCTGCGACTCGTGTGCTGACTCGATAATAATAATATATAAGCTGACTTGATAACAAGTGCATATTCATATATAGGTTTATATATGTACCGACTCAACAGTGAACCCAACAGGACCGTGCCAATACCACTATAGCCAACTGGGATTGAAATCATAATATTTCATCTTTCCATGTCATCTCAACAACAATCACAGCTTACAATACATACAAGGTACAAATAAGGCACGTAGAGGCATGCTCGTGAGTCCTAAAGCTACCCGACATAGCAATATAGTCACCACATACGGACTCTCGTCACTTGGTACGTACGCGGCCCCACAACATGTATACATAACAAATAAGGAACCTATGGGGACATTTCCCCCTTACAAGGTTGGAAAGGGGACTCACCTCACTCCGAAGACTCATCACCGGCTTCCGAGCCCCTATGACGACCCCAACGGATGTGCAACGCCCCCAAACTATCCAAATAACGATAATTCAATGAAAGTATACTCAATAGATCATAACAAATTCAAATTACAAATTTCCTCAGCCCGGTTCAATGAAATGGACAAAATACCCTCGAGCCCACGTGCCCGGACTTCGAAATTTCTTAAAGAAAAATCTCTACCCGTAGCTTACTAATTCATTTACACCATTTACTCCAATAATTAAGCTCAATTCGTGACTAAAAATCAAATTTACCAAATTCTAGGTTTCCTTCAAGAATCCCCAAATTTTCCCACAATCTTTCATGTCAAATCTATGTAACAATCTTGTATTTAATCTTAGAATTGAGTAGAAACATCTTGTCTCTGAAGCTTGATGAAATCCCCTTTGAAATACTCTCCAAAATCATCCATGGCCATGAAACAAATGAAGGGGAATGAGCTAAACCCGCTAAAATACCACTCTTCCCAGCACTTCCCTTCTATGCGATCGCATGAAGTCGTCTGCGATCGCACAGGCCACCCAGATCACTCCTCCGCGATCGCACTAGCATACCCGCGATCGCACAGGCCATTTCCAGCTCCCACCTAAATTCCTTCTCCGCAATCGCACCTTCCTCTTTGTGATCACACTAGCCTGCCCAGTCCTTCTCCGCGATCACACACCAACATCCGCGATCGCATAGGCCAAAAACCTTGCCCCTCAATTTCCTCTCCGCGATCGCATAGCACACCAGCACCACCAGAAAACCAGCAACAACAAAATAATGAAAAGTGGTCCAAAACCACCCCGAAATACACCCGAGGCCTCCGGGACCCCGTCCAAACACACGACTCAGTCCCATAACATCCCAAGAACTTGCTCGAGGCCCCAAATAACATCAAACAATGCCAAAATCTCGAATCGCACTAGAATTTAAACTTTATGAACTTTGAAAATTCCAACTTCCACATCCGATGCCGAAACCTATCAAAACACGTCCGATTGACCCCAAATTTTGCACACAAGTCGACATTATGGACCTGCTCCAACTTTTGAAATTGCATTCCGACCCCGGTATCAAAATGTCAAACTCTCGGTCAAACTTCTCAAAAACCTTCAAATTTCTATCTTTAGCCAAATGATTTCTAAATGACCTCCGGACATCCGAATTCACTTCCAATCGTGCTCCCAACTCTAGAATCACCATACAAAGCTATTCCAGACTCGGAATCCCAAATGAACATCAATATCATTGAAATGCGCTTGAAGCCAAACTTAGGAAATTTCTTCAAAAATGCTGACTTCCACAATATACACCGAAACGCTCCCGGGTTATCCAAATACTGATACGAACATACGCTCAAGTTCAAAATCATCATACGAACCTGCTGGAACCTTCGGATCCTGATTCCGAGGTCGTTTACTCAAAATTCTAGTCTTACTCAATTTCTTCATCTTAAGGCTTCTGAAATGAGAATTTTCCTTTCATTTTAACTTCGAATCTCCTGAATTTCAACTTTGACCATACACACAAGTCACAATACCCGAAATGAAGCTGTTCATGACCCCCAACTGCTGAACGACACGCTAGATCTCAAAACGACCGGTCGGGTCGTTACATTTCTTTCTGTTGCACTGCCTAGAATCAGCAAGCCCTAAAATCAGTAGGCAAACTGATTAGGTCTCCAGTGCTTCGCTTTAAAAAATGCTGCATATGTTATGTTTTCATGTTCACCTAGATATCCTGCTATAGGAGTTTTAAAAAAAGTGTTTAAAATGTTGTTGTTTGAGACGTGCAATTTCTTTCTTATTTGTGGAGGTAAATGTGAGCCCCCTTAATTGTTCCTTTACCTGACAGTCCTACCTGTTTTAATTGTCGCTTAGATTTTCTTCTTTTATGCCCCTTAGGAGAGTCTAGAACTGCCTTAATTCGAGGTCCTAAACACCTCCAGGGTCATAAGTAAGGGACGAGTAATGCACGCATATAGTACATTTCATTAGAGTCGCTTCTATAACAACTAAGGAGAGGGTAATTGGGTAGTAAAGGATATGATGACATGTGCTCTAATTCCTTGTGTAATCACTCTAATTGAGGAATGTTTACTGGATATTGCATAGATGTGATCCTATAGGCTAATAAACATAGGAACTCCCTTGTTCTTGTTTTTTTAATAATCTATATGTGCCTAAAAGGCTTTATTTGCTTAATGACTAATTCAAAAAATGAGTTTGGCCAGGACCCACCATTGTGGACCACGAGGGGTGCCTAACACCTTCCCCTCAAGGTAATTTCAAGCCCTTACCCAATCTTTGGTAACGCAAATCGGTTTATATGAATATTTGCAATAGATTCCCTAATGCACCTTAAATCCGTTAGGTGGTGACTCTTAAATTTCTATACCCCATTCCCAAAAGGAAATGAGTTGTCCCAAAGAATGTCGAAACCCTGACTCCGCTGAAAAGAGGAAAAATGGGGCGTAACAGTCGCGCCACCTTTTTCCTCGCGGAGTCCAGGTTTTGACATTTTTTGGATAACTCCCTTCCTTTTTGGGACGGGGTATGGAATTTGAAGAGTCGCCACCTAACGGATTAAGGTGCGTTAGGGCACCTAAAGAAAATAACTCATGAAACCAGTTTACATCACCAGAGATTGGGTAAGAGCTCGAAATTACCTTGAGGGGAAGGTGTTAGGCACCCCTCGAGGTCCACAACAGTGGGTCCCGACAAAACTAAATTTAAGTGAATTAGTCTTTAAAAGGAAAATAAATCAATATAAAAGATATTACTTTAAAACAGGGATTAAAAGGGTCCTAAATTTTTTAGCCTGTAGGATCATTTCCATGCAATACTCGGTAACCTTCCCCAAATTGAGGTGTTACGCGTAGTATTAGCGCAGATGTCATCATCTCCTTTACTACATTTTCCGTTATTACCTAAGCGTTCTAACAGCTTCTAATACGCACCTTATGCTTGCACTACCCGTCCCTTACCTACGGCCATGGAGGTGTTTAGGACCTCTATGTAAGGTGGTTCTAGCCTCACCTATGTTGCTTAAAATAAGAAAACTAAGCGACAAACAAAAGTCAAGTAGGACTGTCACATAACGAGCAAATATGGGCTCATGTTAACCTCTGCAAGTAAACAACAAATGCACGCAAGTCAAACAGACAAGTCATGATTTAAGACCCTATAGACAGGATATCTAGATGAGCATAACATAATATAACATGCCAGTGTTATCAAAGCGAGCAACAATAATTATCAGTTTGCCTAATGATTCTTGTTAATACTCTGAATCTGAACACATTCCAAGCGAGAAATCATAGTGTTTAAATCCAGAATTCTTAATTATCCTACAGGCTTGCCTAAGTGATAACCGGGCATAATCATATAGACATTGTATATAAACTATTAATTAGGGACTATAATTTATAAACAAGTTACTGATTTTAACAGGCAAATTTTATCTTTTAGATCCTATACGCATACTTTCTAGGTGTTGGAACTGCTTACAAGTATTATTTCCTATGGACATGACATCTAAATGCAAAAACTGATTTTAGATATTCCCTATAGGCATGATGTCTAAGTGCTAAAACTGATTTAATATGTATTTCCTATAGGCATGATATCTAAGTGTTGAACTGATTTTACACATTCTCTATAGGTATGATATCTAAGTATTGAGACTGATTTTATACATTCTCTAGAGGCATGATATCTAAGTATTGAGACTGATTTTATACATTCCCTATAGGAATGATATCTAAGTAGGTAAAGGCATTAACAAGTTGCCAAGCAAGTTCAATAAAGAAGATCCTATATACGCGATCTCTAATGCACGTATGGAGATTTGAAAATATGGTTCTTGATGCAGAATTGATAAAACCAACTAAAAGTAGGATTTCCAGGATGCGAAGTATGAAAATTCAGAATTACCAATAATGAGATAAGATGCTATAGGCATGATTTCTGATGGTATGCACATAAAGAATCACAACAACCTACGGGCATGATTTCTACCCGGATTTGATAAAAGATATATAAAAATCCCTCCCCAACTTTCACTAATAACCCCATATATATTTTTACAAATATTATTATTACAGCCAATACGAATAAATTACATGAAGTTGTCTATTACACTATAGGGAGCCATAGCAGACCCAACATCAACCTGGAAACTAAGCCTTCCAGCAAAGCAAGTCCAAAGGTATTCCATCCATAGCACACACAATGGGCTTCTGGTGTGTCAAAGTTCCCAAGAGCCTCAGGGACCCCGAGCAATGCTCACCCCAGAACCTTTTCAAAGAAGCAATTTTATAAAAAGTTTGGAAGGCCAGCCCCAATGTGTTAGAGTTCATAGGAGTCTCATGGACCCTAGGCTATGCTCACGCTGGGGGTGGCAGGACCCTAGATAGCTAAGAGTAAGAGTTTGAAAACAGTATATACGGGTAAGGGATAGTTTTAGAAAAAGTAGTTTGGATTTTTAGAAGTGAATAGAAACAAGTTACAAGATTACAAATAGGACAGAACCACATTTTAGCATGTAGGTTCAAACATGGGTACCAATAGTCACAACAAGAGCAGGAACACTTGAATTACAGACAAGGTTAAACAGGTTCTGCATAGAGCCTACAACTGAATCAACCAAAGTTTTACATTGCATAAGTTGTCTTAATTATCACTAGGTGGAATCATATAGACATATATTAAGCTTAAAGAAACATGCTGAAGTTAAAATGACTAATCAGACACCCATATAGAGCAGGGTGGGGTAGTAGGAATTAAACATGTTAGTTTCATAAACAAGTAAACAAGTGTTATGGATCAAACATAAATATGCTAAGGTAAACTAACCATACTAGCATATAGAACAAGACAAGTTAACAGGAATTAAGGCATGATGATTAAGAGAGCAATAAACAGGAAAACACATGTCAAACAGAAGCAGGTTTAACTACATAGCATATATAATGAAAGATGATAATAGAAATGGAGGCATACTAGTTAAGGAGATAGCAAACAAGAAGTTGAATGCAAATGGAATCCTAGAGTCTAGCCTTGGCTTTCAGCTGGCTAGACAGTGCAGCAATTTAAAGAAACTGCAGTTGGGTGAGCGTGTAAGTAAGAGTTTGTGTGTATCAGTGTTTAGGTGTTTTTTTATCTGTTTCCGTGTGTTTTAAAAATCAGAATGGTGAGGATTATATAGCATTCAACAGAGTCGAAAAATAAGGCAGGAAAATCACGAGTTCACAAATAAGGTATGCAAATAAATTAACCAATTAATTACGGTTAAACACAATCAATTAATACAACAGAATTCGTGAAATATCACTTAAATTAGGGAGAATCAATTAACAACCAAGTTTGAGGTTTAATTAGGTAAATAAATAAATCAGAGACCATTTATGGGACGGTCAAACAATCAAAACCCCAAAATCAGGCTAGTAACATAATTAAGGAAAGTAGTACAAATTATGAGTCACAAATAAGGAAAAATAAGTAAAACACGTCAAAGAGGTATCAGTTGTAAAAAGAAACAGAATTCCAAACCTTAATTAGGTAAATAAAATCAATTAATCTCCTTTAATTGACAGATCCAAAGAATAACGAGAAAATGTCAGAACAAACAGTGAAATAATTAGAAACCCTAGGGCTTAAAACATAGATATAAAAACCAGTCGAACAAGTAAAGAGAACTGGAGTTAAAAACCATAAAACCTTTAGAATAATTTTGCAAAAACTCAAAGAGATGAAACCCTAGATTTAGGGAGAAACTAAAATCGGTTAACAATGATAAGAAAAAACATAAGATCCTAAAAGAGAAATACCAGATAAAATTGAAATCATCTCAAATCTATAGAGATCTGAACAGACTCGAGTAGAAAGTGACTAGGGTTTTAAAAAATGGACAGAAGTGAGAAAAATCCGGTTTGGAACCAGAGATTTAAAGCCATAAACATGAAGATAACAATACTCACAAACACAGAGATGAACACTGGCAAATTCATCGAGAAAATAAATTGTTTGGACTGAGTCTGTGTGGAATCTCTTTGAGATTCATTCAAATAAAACTAATCATAACACCAGTAAAGAAGGGATGCTAGATATGGCCTAAGATTGAAGAGATAAGCCATGAATCGAAAGAGTTCAGATGAGGGCAGGCTAGGGTTAGAGGAAGGTTGAGAGAGAATGGAGGGGGAAAGGAAAACAGGGGCTGCAGAATTAGGAAATGAATAGGGTTTGGGGGTTATGGGTAATTAAAAATGGTAATAATATCCTGGACCGTTGATCTCTGAGATTAACAATCAAGATTTGATCTGGGGTTGGGCGGGTTTAAGAATTGGGTTTTGGGTATTGGATCATGGCTAATTTAATTGGGATGGGGTAGTAATTTGGGCTATTATTGCAAAGTTATTGCAATTATAACCCTAAAATGTAAATAGGGCTATTCATGAAGTGATTAAAGCTTAGTATAAATATATGTAATAAAATTAGCAATAAAATAATAAAACCATTTGTGATGCAATTAGTAATTATTTATATAATAACAATACTGGGATAAATTAATTGAAAATCCTTTTAAAATGCAGAAATTATGGAAAAATACTGATTGATGCTCATGCATTGTTTTGGTGATATATATGCATTTTCAAAAATAATATAGGGAAAAATTGGGTATCAACAGCTGGTCAAGATGGCAGTTGTAATCATTGAATTTGATATTGAATATAAGCCCAAGACTGCAATCAAATCACAAATTTTGGCGAACTTCGTGGCTTATTTCAATCCTGGGCTACTGCCTTTTGTCACAACATCAGGAGTTTGGAATTTGTTCAGGACGGAGCTTCCAACATAAAAGGGTACGGTCTCTGGTTGGTCTTAATCTCGCCCTCGGGAGAGATGCTGAGGCAAGCCATAAAAATTGTTCCCTTAGCTAACATTGAAGTCGAGTATGAGTTTTTGTTTACACGACTCGAACTAGATCAGGGGCTAAACTCCGAAATCATTGAAGTGAAATGTGATTCCTAACTAATGGTAAATCACGTATATGGAATCTTCGACGCCAATGAAGAGCGCATGCAGTATTATGTGGTTAAAGTTCAATCTTTGATCGCACGTCTCATGGAATGGCGATCACCCATATCCTGAGAGAAGAAAATGCAGAAGCAGATGCATTGGCAAATTTAGGGCCATCCACAGAAGCAAAAGGATCAGATTCCGGTACCGTCATTCACTCATGCATTCAGTACCAGATGTGGATGGGTATTATGAAGTAAATATATCCAACCTAGTCTGGTACTGGAGGAATGAGATCATCGACTACATTGAGCACAACAAGCTGCTCGAAGACCCGAAGGCATCCCGGGCACTCCGCACCGAAGCATCTCGTTACAGCTTCATGGAGGACAATTATACAGAAGGTCATTTCGAGGCCCGATGAACCAATGTTTTAGGAGCCTAATTACGTCATGAGATAATTTAATGAAGGAATATGTGGGACTCATTCAGGTGCAGATTCAATGGTCCTAAAATTAGTCAGGTCCGGATACTATTGGCCTCAGATGGAACAAGATGCAAAGGAATTCGCTTAGAAATGAGACAAGTCCCAACGTTATGCACAACAAGTACACCAACCGACTAATTTGTTGCATTCACTACTATTCCCATGGACGTTCACTAAATAAGGGATGGATATAGTTGGACCATTGCCACCGGCTCCCGAGAATGTAAGATTTCTTTTAATTCTAACCGATTACTTCATAAAATGGGTTGAAGCAGGTCCTTACCAGAAGATCGATGAGCACGCAGTGGTCGATTTCCTGTGGGTAAACATAATATGCCAATTTGGAATACCGATAGAGATTGCCTGCGACAACAGGCCACAGTTCATAGGCTCCAAGCTCACAAATTCTCGAAGACCTAAAAACTAAAAGAATCACAACTGGACATGAAGAATCAACCAATAACACAGTTATTCAAAACCTCAAAAAGAGGTTAGAAGCATCCAAAGGCAAGTCACACGAAGAGGGAGTGTTATGGGCGTAGACGACGGCCAAGTCGAGCATAGGGGAGATACCTTTCTCTCTCGTATACGGCGCAGAAGCTCTGATAGCGCTGGAAGAGGGAGAGCCAACATTGTGATAATTCTTGGTGAACGAAGAAACAAACAACGAAGCATTGCTGGTCAAATTAGAGCTGCTTGATGCAATCATGGACTTGGAACACATAAGGATGGTGGCCTAGAAACAAAGAATGGAAAGGTAGTATAATTGAATGTCCAATCTCCGTCATTTCATAGTGGCAGAATTGGTTTTGAGAAAAGTGACTCAAAACACCTGAGAGCTCAATGTAGGAAAACTAGGTCCGACGTAGGAAGTCCCTTTTCGGGTTTCAGCTGTCATAGGGAAAGGATCATATGAACTAGAAAACCAATACGGAGTCAAGTTGCCAAGAAACTGGAATGTGACTCACCTCAAAAGGTATTGTTGCTGATGAGCACCACTTGTACTGAAAGTAAGCACTGCACTCTTTTTCCCTTTGTCCTAATTGTGTTTTTTTGGAAAGGTTTTCAACGAGACAGCAACGAAAAACATACTATGAGGAAAGTCATCATCAGAGATAAGACCTAACGGGAAGCAAAACTTGACATAAGACCAAATGCTATTCAACCGTTCACGAGTGCTCTTTCCTACAAGCCACTAGGGGGTGGTTAAAAGATCTTTTGTTTGATAAGAAAGTTCCTAACGGGAAAATAAGCTTGCTATCGTACCAAAGATTATCCAACCATTCACTAGTGGAATCCCAAAAGAAGCAAGACTTCCAGTGTTCCTATTTGAATTCTTCGCATTCGAACACTAGGGTGTGTGTGTGTGTAGGGGGCGGGGGGAATAATATGAGAATACGACAACCTGATTGCCACAAAAATCGAGACTACGAAATCAAAGAAAAAATGTCTTATCAGGAGCAGGGACTGCACAACTAACCCCATAGAAATAAATTGCACATAATAGCCACATGTATTGGATATTTCTTTTCATTCAATACTCAAATGCTTATGTACGTTTGAAGATAGAAGGAATAAAATGAAGTCCTTTTATTTTTATCTTGTTTCTTGTCAAAACGTTGATTTAATTTTATCAGTTGAAAGTTAACTAAGTATATCAAATGCTAGTTCCAGAATGAACATGAGACGTCAGCTTCAAGTGAACCGTAAACATAAGAGGGCGCTCACTTATGAAACCCTTACAGTAATGGGTTAGTTTTGAAAGAGTTTATGCCCGCAACCCAAATGCTATCGGGGAAAATACACCCGAAGCCTTGCCTAACTTGACACAAAAAGAATAAACTTTGTGTAATGCCTAAACAAAAATCACTTTTATTAAACATGCCAAGAAGCACGAGTACAAAAATACAAAAGGAAAATAACAAAGGAAAAGAGAGAAAAAAGGTAAACTACATCACCACTAGAACTCGGGGGAAGAGAAGCATTTGCGCCCTTGGAAGAAGTAAGTGGATATGCCGTCTTCTCGGGATATTTACCTTCATCATTATTTTCTTCAAGTTCATCCTCAGTTCCTAAGAACTTGGAACCGGAACTAGAAGAGTCAATTGCATCATGCTGAGCCGGGAGGCATTCTCGAGCAGTTAACTCTAGCACTCGTGTCTTGGCGATCGCATCGTCAATATCAATGACGTTCGCTTCAGCCTCTTCCAAGGTTTTCCTCCTCATACGAATATAATGTCTTTTTTTATGATGAGGGAATGCACTCGGTGCTGATGTTCTGATTGAAGCCAATCAACCTCGGTCAGAAGGCTATCCCGCTCAGATCTCATAGTGTTAAGGCTAAGATCGAGAACACAAATTGTGGTTATATGAACCTTATTGTGTTCCATCGTCCTCTTACATCTTTCCTCCATATGCGCACACTTTTCCTCAGTAGAAGCAACCTCTTAAGCTTTGGAATTCAAGGTCACGTCCAAGTTATTCAGTCGTTCAAAGGAGGTAGACTCGTATTCGGCTGCAGCGAGCACGACATCTTGAGCTTCAGACAACTTAGACTTAGCTTTTTGAAATAGAAAAATTAATTGAGAAGCTTCTTGACTAAGGGCATCTACCTCTTGCTCACTAAGCTGCACCAGGGCCTCAATATCACTCGCCTTAGTGACTTTTGCCTCTAGCACCGGGAGGCGCGTATCAAGTTCATTCGTATCAGTCAACAATTGATCCCTCTCGGACTTGACTCCCTTGTTATCCGAGATCAATTTCTTAAGGCCTGCAGAAGAGAGGAAGGTTGCTTGCAAAGCAAATACCAAAGTTAGAAACCTTTTCATAACAAGTCAAGAAGAAACAAATAGTAAAAAGAACAAGTACAATACGATGCTGCATTGTGCATGGCGTTGTTTATCATACACTCACCCGAAAGTGAGTGTATTTTCATCTTATATTTCTTTGAAGCCAGTGACTTCAGATAATTGGTGAGTTCCACCGGCCTGGACACCAGAAGGCACTATATTGACATCGAGTGAGACACTCATCCTCCCCTAGGATCTACAGAAGGAGGCGAGTAGTTGTGCCCCAAATTCCCGTGGTCAGGGGACTAGGGAGGAGGGACATTCCCCTCTCAAGCCCCTGCGACCAATGGGGGAGATGTTGTACTTGCTTGTGATGAAGGTATGGCCGGTGTAGAAAGAGATAAAATTGATGGTGTTGTAAATTTAGAAGCAGCTGCAACAGAGGCTGTGCTATTTATTGGTTGCTCACCAACCGAAGGCGGAAGAGGCGAGCTACTCGGGCCCAGAAAAGGAGAATTGGCCTGCTGCTATTTGTTGAAACATCGCTTTTTTGGTTACGTGTTATCCAGTCAAGGACCCCGTGAGGAATCACCTACACCGGAAGTGTAACGACCTAGTCAGTCATTACGTAGAACTTGCATTAAAATTACTGTTATTGACTTGTCATAGGTTGGTTATACTGTTATGGATGTGTTTAGTTGGTAGGCTTGAAATCAAAATGGTTGTAGTGAGAGTTTAGCCACTAGTCTTTAAAAATAGCCTTAAAGTTGGAAAAGTCAACTGAGAGTTGACTTATTGGTAAACGACATCGGAATGTGTATTTTATGGTACAGATAGCTTTGTTAGGTGATTTAGGACTTAGGAGTGTGTTCGTAATATTTTTGTGATGTCCGGTGTAGAATTATGCTTGAATTGGCGAAAGCTAGTTTTTGGAAATTTCCGGTCGGCAGTGGAAAATAGGCTATCGAGGTCAGAATGGAATTCCATAAGTTGGAACAGGTTCGTAATGTAATTTTGGATATGTGTGCAAAATTTCAGGTCAATCGGATGTGTTTTGGATAGTTTCGACATCATTGGTGGAATTTAGAAATTTCAAAGTTCATAGGCTTGAATTCGATGTGATTTAGTGTTTTTGCATTTTTTTTGGTGATTGGAAGGCTCGACTAAGTTTGTGTGATGTTATGGGATGTGTTGGTATGTTTTGGTTGAGGTCTCGAGGGTCTCGGGTGAGTTTCGGGTGGTTTCAGACCATTTCTAGGCCATTTCTAATTGCTGGTTTTTGGCTTCAGGGGTGTACAGTGCGATATCACTGATTTTGATGCGTTAGCATAGAGAAAATTTGGAAAATCCTAGTTGTGCTATGCGATCGCACAAGGTTTCCCGCGATCGCATAGAGTAAGATATCTGTTGCAGTGTCCCGACTTTGAAAGCTTATAACTCACAATCTATAAGGAATGTGAAGATGATCCAAAAACGAAAGTTGTAGCCCTTGATGTCTAGTTTTCAGAAAGTTAAGACAATTGTAATTTGGACTTTTGTACAAAAAGGTATGACCATTATACTAGAGGCTACCCGAAAGAGTTGGAGAAGGCTGTTGGAAAATTTGTTCTATGCGATTGCATAGAGGAGGCCGCGATCGCATAGGGTTAAATAAGGGCTGCTAAATTTTGTTCATCGCGAACACACTCCTAGAGCCACGATCGCACAGTGTCCTGACCTGGGAAGTATAAATTAAAACCCTCCGCGACCATAACCCACTTTTCACCATTTTTGAACGGGAAGAAGCTTTTGAGGTAATTTTGAAGAGAGGAAATTATCGTTCATCATTGAGGTAAGTATTTTGGACCCAAAAAACTCGATTATAGGTGATTAAGGAACATAATCTCAGTGTTTAATTAATGAAAATCAGTAGAAAAAGGTGGGGTTAGAGCTTTAGATTATGAGACCTTTCAGGCATGATTTGAGGGGTAAAACGAACTCCGATTTTAGCGTTCTTTATATGTACGGACTCACGAGATGATGATGAACATTTTGGTATAAAATTTGTCGAGTTCCGAGACGCAGGCCCAGAGGTCGGATTTTGACCGATTTCGGGTTTTGAGCTAATATTTGGTATTTTTCAATTGGAATTCATTCCTTAAGCATAATTTGATGATAAATATCTGAACTTGGTAGATTTGGAGAATTCAAAAATTGATACGAGAGGCAAACGCATTGCGGAGTAGCTTTTCGGGCTAGTTTGAGGTAAGTAATGTCTTTAAATCATGTCCTGAGGGTATGAAACCCCGGACTATGCACCCTTTCACGGGTTTTGGAATGCAAAGGTTGGAACTTTGGAAATATATTCCCTATTTAGGAAACTATTGAGTTGAAAAATCTATTTTTAAAGCCTATGCTTAATAATATTGATATGATTTGGGCTGTAAGCCATGTTTAGGGCCTAGTGCCGATCTTTTTACCCAATGGGGGTTGTTTTTACTATTTTTCCTCACTTGATATGTTATGATTTTCACTCAGTCTATTCTTGAAAATTATTTTGACACTCTGAGTTATTGATATTATTTCTTGAAATGAAACACTGTTTTTGGGTCGAGAACCCGGTATATTTATGGCCTGAATGACGTGTTGAGAGTGTCTGACTGAGTGAGGCTGCTGGCCATTATTGTGAGGATGTTGTGGTATGAGAGAGGCTGCAGGCCAATATTGTGTGTGATTTATGCCATGTTGTGACTTGTTATAGCGCTTGGGTTGTAGGAGCCCCTCCGGAGTCTGTACACACCCCCAGTGAGCGCAGGTACCTACTGAGTAATGTTGCCCCGCGGGGCTAATATTAAGTGACTAGGAGGTTGCCTGATGGGCTAATATTGAGTGACTGGGAGGTTGCCTGATGGGCTGATACTGAGTGACTGTGAGGTTGCCTGATGGGCTAATACTGAGTGATTGTGAAGTTGCCTGATGGGCTGATACTGAGTTTGTTATGAGAAATGATTGTGGCCCAAGGGACAGATTTATGAAATTTTTACTGATTTTTGACTACGATTCACTTCGTTTTTCAAACTGATTTTTACTGAGAGTTTTATTGAGATATATTGAAACTATACTTGTTTCAAAGGACTTCTGGAAATTGGTTTTTGAACTTATGTATTTGATGAATACTTATGGTGACTTGGTGATTTACTGTTTTTGTGAATTGGTGTATCTGTGCTGTGTGTTTCTTATTTCTCAGACTGTGATTTATTTTCATTACTACTGAGTTGGTGTACTCATCATTACTCCTTGCACCTCTGTGTGCAGATCCAGGTATTGATTCGGAGCAGTAGTCACCCGAGTTCGTTATCATCAGCTTACAGGATTTCGAGGTAGCTGTCCATCATCCACAACTTCTCCATTTCCCTTCCTTTATTTGTATTAGTATTTTATTCCTAGACTTTGTCTATGACAATAGCAGCGTTAGTTTATTTCGTAGATGCTCATGACATGTTGAATCCGGGTCTTGAGGACGGTTGTAGACTGTTAGCTTAATTGATTTGTGTAAAGATTTCGAAATTTATATGCGTATTATGAATCGTTGAAAATAAATTGAGATATTTGAAAAGAAAATTGTGAAAATTTTGAGTGCTGGAAAGCCTAGTTCCACGATAGGCGCCATCATGGCCGGTTAGGATTTGGGGTCGTGACAAGGTTGTATCAGAGCTCTAGGTTACATAGGACTCAACGGTCATGAGCAGGTTTAGTAGAGTCTTGTAGATCGGTACAGAGACGTCTGTACTTATCTTCGTGAGGTTGCAGAACTCTTTGAATTCCTTTCATGTATTCGAATGCGTACGCGAGAGCTTGGTATCAGTTGTGCGTCGGTGTCTTGTGACTTCCATGGGTGAGATGTGATTTTTAACATGTTAATAATGGGCCAGTCGGAAGGACTTGATGCCGGATTTTGTCTGTGGCTTGTGTTAAGATTTCATTTGGGTGAGCACATGTGTTGTGGAACTTATATGTCTGGTTGTGCCCTTTATTGATGGAAATTTGTGACTAGATGACTACATAGTGAGTGTGATCAGATAGTTAGATGTATTCAAGCTGTTTGATTGTGACCAAAATGAATTGGCGGGAGATGTGGCAAGAACCATTGATTATTTGACTTCTGTATTGAGTTAGAATATGGCTTCGAGTTATGAGTATTGAAGGACCTCTCGTGTAGTTTAGTTGTGGAGTGAAGTGGGTTTTCCTGTTATGTTCTGAGTTCCTGTGATGTCTTTTGAGCTGACCAATGCCCCAACAGCGTCTATGTATTTGATTGCCGGTGTATTCAGCCGTGTTATAACTCCTTTATTATTGTGTTCATTGATGGCATCTTGGCGTACTCTCGTAGCCAGGGGTAGCATACTCAGCAATTAATGATGGTATTACAAGGATATAGGGAGGAGAAGCTTTGTGCCATGTTCTCCAAGTGTGAATTGTTGGCTCAATTTAGTAGCATTATTGGGACATGTGGTGTCCAGTGAAGGTATCTATGTTGTCAGAAGAGTGTGAGTAGAGCTTCCAGAAGCTCAAGAATTCCTTGACCACAACCCCAGTGTTAGTATTGCCATCAGCTTCAGGTTCTTATACCGCTAAATGGGATGTCTTGGGGGCAGTCAGTGGTTGTGTTCTAATGTAGGAAGTCATAGTGATTGCGTGATAGCTATGATCTTCGAAAGTGTATAGAGAGATATCAGTTTGAGGCTAAGCAAGCAGGGGTATCTCCTGCGGGTTGTCCCGATGTGTGTGGTCCTTATGTTGATCTATAGTAAGTTCTCTTCTACTAGTAGATGATGTATGTTGTGATTTGAGTTTAGCTCGCTTGTGGGAGTTGGCATGACCATTACAGTGGTGGATGCGAGAATTGCATTTGATTTGAGTGTAGATGGTTTGGGTCATATAAGCTTATGGAGGATTTAGTTGAACCTCACCACAGTATGGTGGCAGTGATAGTGTATGGGTATTGTGAGTTATTGTTATCTTCATCGTTGGCTTTAAGACAAGTGGGGGAGTTTGTTAATGATAAGATTGATTGCACGATTATGTGTTGTACTGGTTTCGATTCGAGGTATGATGGTGAATCAGTTATGACCTACAGAGGTGGAGTCTAGGAATGACTCGAGTGATGGAAATTTCTTCGATACAAGTGGTAATGTACTTTACGGATAGTGGAATTCATTGAATGATGGAGTTGTACTGGTAAGTGTAGAGTGTGCAATGTATGAGTGTGCTTGTTTCTCCAAGGGTGTGGATTACTTTCCTAGTATGTGGATTGCAAGCGGGGTCAAGTCATTCTGTTTACTTGGTTAGTGTAATTGAGATTGCGTAGAGTAAATGACGTTCGAGAATGGTTCAGACGGGTTCAAGGTTATATGTAGCGATTGAGGGTCTTCAAGGTGTGAAAAGGGGCTAGAACTGAGATTTACGTGGAAGGTGTCAAGGCTTGTGGTGTATTTGCATTATCATGGATTCTATCCATCAGTATCAGGAAAGTGAAGGTAATGACTTTAAATTCGCAGGAAGTCTCTTCAGGATAAGTATTTCTAATGTGGTGCATTTGGGGATAATTGAGGGAGTATCCAGTGGCTTATGAGCCTTAGACGGTATATTTTTATGCTCGAGTTTCGTGCGGTGAGTCGGGATTGAGAATTGCGGTATTATGGCAAGAAGAAGTATCAATTCGAAGGTAAGCCAGAAGGAACTTGGATAAATAGAACAGCTTGGTAGTAGGTCGGACCGACATGGTAAGGGATATGATTAGTTATTTGGGTGTTCATAAGGTAATGAGTTGTTACAGGTGTTTCTTAGCAATTCTCTTGGAATTTGGTGGCATGCGTAGCTTTGTTGAGTTAGAAGGATTCAGTCCTGGCGGTTTGGTGTTGTACAAATGTGATTCGGGAGTTCTTGTTGGTTTCTACGACGGTTAGAGATGTATATTTCTACTGGCATGAGGGCCATGTGATGTATAGTGATTTTGCGTCTAAATGGGATCAAATGGAAAGTTCTTAGCTAGTTGGGTACGTAGTTGTTTGTAGCTAGGAAGGGAGCATGAAGTTCTCATATTTATCATAGGATTGCATGGCGTATGCGGTATTTTGTGTATAGTGGAGAGTGGCATATGTGAGGTCATGGTTCAGTTCTGGAACGATGGTCAAAACTGGCCGTTTCAGATGATTAGGTAAAGGATACCACTATTGGGTGGCTGGATGAGAGTGCACATTCATTAAGGACAATGTGTTTAAGGCAATGTGTTTGAATAAAGGCACTTCATTGGAATTACGACGCTCTCTTGTTGGATCGAGTGCTGATATTCAAGGTTTCTTGGTGACACAGAGGAATTATGGGGGTATCCCTTGTGTAATGATAAAGTATTAGGGACGTGTTACATATTTGAGTGGTGGAATTGGAATCAAATATAGTAATTGGTGCGCCTCATGGATTTTGAGACTGGGAGTTTTCATGAACATATTATTTTTGTAGTTGTGAACTACGAGGATGCGAGCAAAGCTAGTCAGGTGTTAGTATATGTCATGAGTTAGTCATCATGAACCTTTAGAGAGTTACCTACCTGTTGTGGATGACCGGAGCTGATTTAGAATATAATTATTGGTAGGCCAGTATGGGTGTGTGTTCTACACTGAGTCAGAATTGTTGACCCCAAATTTCTATTGTTGAGGGATGTACCATTTGATTGTCATTGTGCTTATTCGTGTTTTGGAGTGATCTATGAGTTACCTTTCGGTGTTTCGAGGAATTGTGATCGTTAGTTATATATGTGCATAGGGTGTAGTTCTATCAGAGCTTTATAGCGAGATTTGAGTAATGTAAGTAATTGGGGGTTGCAGGATTGAGACGTGTTGGTTATGTTCTTTCTGGTTTGGGTGGCATGGTATCGTCCGATTTCCCCGTGGTTATGGCAATGCACTTTGAGTAATTGATGTCGAATTTCGCATGGTTATTGATTTTGAGCAAGGTGGCTTGGAGTATGTCATGTGGTCCAGCGGTTGGATGGGATCACGCTTTGCAGCGGAGTTAGGTAGAGGTATGATCCTTGGTGTCAGATTCGTGTGTTCTAATTTTACGGTGTGTGTCAGGCTTTTAGCACGATGTGGTAATGGTAAGTGTTAGTGGAAGGATAGTCCTCTCGTGTGAGTCTTCTTTATTTTATGAATTGAGCTCTTGTGATGTTGTATGGAGTGCACGAGTTGCACAAGTTATGGCTCTGGATGGTATAGATTCTGATCCGACGAATGGTTGCTGGTTTCTACGTGTTTCTTTCATCATCAGCACCATATGAAGGTGTGAAAGCGAGGCTTTGTTTGATTAGAGGTTATTTACCGGTATTGGGTTGTTTTGAGCATCTATTGTGATTAGGAGTCATCGCTATGGGTGGTTAAGTCATGCAGTATATTAGGTAATTTCATCTTGTGTTACGGATATGGCTTGATACAGCATGTGCAGATTATTTCAGCTTATAGTTGTGGGATTTGATCTTGTAAATTATTTCGAAAGTGGAAACTTGGTTCTAAGGTTATGGGTCAGGATTGGATTTCGAAATTTCAATTGTGTTGTGCTATTAGACCTATATGGGGTAAGGTGACATGGAATCACCTCCGAGTATGTGCATGGTAAGTTACACAGCAATTTTGGTGGTGTTTGGAACAACTCTGGGCACGTTCGAGGACGAACGTATGTTTAAGTGGGGGAGAATGTAACGACCTAGTCAGTCGTTACGTAGAACTTGCATTAAAATTACTGTTATTGACTTGTCATAGGTTGGTTATACTGTTATGGATGTGTTAGAGTTGGTAGGCTTGAAATCGAAATGGTTGTAGTGAGAGTTGACACTGGTCTTTAAATATAACCTTAAAGTTGGAAAAGTCAACTGAGAGTTGACTTATTGGTAAACGACATCAGAATGCGGATTTTATGGTACATATAGCTTCGTTAGGTGATTTGGGACTTAGGAGTGTGTTCGGAATATTTTTGTGATGTCCGGTGTAGAATTAGGCTTGAATTGGCGAAAGCTAGTTTTTGGCGATTTTCGGTCGGCAATGGAAAATAGGCTATCCGGGTTGGAATAAAATTCCGGAAGTTGGAACAGGTTCGTAATTTCATTTTGGATATGTGTGCAAAATTTCAGGTCAATCGGATGTGTTTTGGATTGTTTCGGCATCGTTGGTGGAATTAGAAATTTCAAAGTTCATAGGCTTGCATTCGATGTGATTTAGTGTTTTTGCGTTGTTTTTGGTGATTCGAAGGCTCGACTAAGTTTGTGTGATGTTATGGGATGTGTTGGTATGCTTTGGTTGAGGTCTCGAGGGTCTAGGGTGAGTTTCGGGTGGTTTCGGACCATTTCTAGGCCATTTCTAGTTGCTGATTTTTGGCTTCAGGGGTGTACAGTGCGATAGCACTGATTTGGATGCGTTAGCATAGAGAAAATTTGGAAAAATCTAGTTGTTCTATGCGATCGCACAAGGCTTCCCGCGATCGCATAGAGTAAAATTTTTGTTGCACTGTCCAGACTTTGAAAGCTTATAACTCACAATCTATAAGGAATTTGGAGATGATCCAAAAATAAAAGTTGTAGCCCTTGATGTCTAGTTTTCAGAAAGTTAGGACAATTGTAATTTTGACTTTCGTACAAAATGTTATGACCATTATACTAGAGGCTACCCGGAAGAGTTGGAGAAGGCTGTTGGAAAATTTGTTCTATGCGATCGCATAAAGGAGGCCGCGATCGCATAGGGTTAAATAAGGGATGCTAAATTTTGTTCATCGCGAACGCACTCCTGGAGCCGCGATTGCATAGTGTCCGGACCTGGGAAGTATAAATTAAAACCCTCCGCCACCACAATCCACTTTTACACCATTTTTGAATGGGAAAAAGCTTTTTATCACGCCCCAAAATCGAGAGACGAGACCGGCGCCTAACCGGATGAACCCAGTCAAGCGGACCTGGATTGCTTTTCCTACCCAACGTATTAGCCCATGTTCATAACGTACATTATGACATATGAGTTAGCCAATTTAGATTCAAAGTACACTTTACAACATAATTCCATCTTTCCTCTTTTAGTTTTCAACAATAGATACTTCAAAATACACAAGTTACATACAACATTTTTTATTTTGCGATCCACAAGTACGAGTGAGTACAACTACCGCCCACAATATACATATACATATACATATACAACCCACACAGTGTCTACGGAGCCTCTATGAGTTCTTAGGAGTTTTACATAACTTGCCGGCAAAAAGGCCCTGGCTATACCTTTACAACATAAGCAAAAGAGGATAGTATAATCCACACGCGGCCCCGAGAGGAAGAGGGGCTCACCAAAACTACTGAAGAGATGAAGAGGAGGCACCACTAACGTCGGGCTGAGCTACCTTCTATGGAACCACCTACATCCATATAAAAGATGTAGCGCCCCCGGCAAAAGGGACGTTAGTACTGTGGAATAGTACTAGTATGTATGAACAAACTTTACCCTAAGTACAATCAAGCAATACACAGATAAGAGACAGTTAATGGGACCAACAAGTATTGCACAGAAACAGAAACAACCAAAATCAAGAGTTTCACAGATTCTCCTTTCAACACCACCATATTCAAGAGTTTCACAGATTTCATTTCGACACAACCACATTCCATCCTTATTACCTCGGTCACCCTTATTACCTCGTCCACCCTTATTACCTCACTCACCCTTATTACCCCGTCCACCCTTATTACCCCGTGTTGCGGCGTGCAACCCGATCCCACCAGACAATCACATTTCATAACAACAATCACCAACAATTAAACCACAAGGATCTTCATTACAAGGAACACAAGTTCATATCAACAATTCGCTATGTGGACTCAAAGCACAATGGTTCTCACCAAGCAGTAATTCATGTACACGGTTTTTCCATAATCATTCAACTCAATTACATCATTTCACAATACCCCTTTTCATTACTTACCACGCACGGTTTTTAGCCATTATCTAAATTCCCACACTTGGACACATTAACATTCTTTCATTCATTAACACATACTTTCATATCGATACCCTTGAGCATTTATGAGCTTTGCACATAATAAGATAGGCACAACAAACCGCTTTTCACAATCTCAACTAGCATAGTAGTCAACAAGAAATTCAGGGAGTGAAGTATTACGCCTCAACACAATTGGACAGTCAATTCACATATTATTAAACAATGTACACATACCATATGCTCGGACACCAAAAAGAGGATTCTACAAAGGTTAAAGTTAGCCATACATACCTCGAGTCGAATTTTCCCTTTTTAATTTCAATCATAAATCACCGGACCGTCAAGAAACGTCAATCTAATTCATAATGTAACACATTCATCTTAGAATTGGGAATCATGAACACAATTCGAACTCGCCTAGGCATTTATCGAATGCTATGAGAACCCTCATATTACCAAACCCCTCTTTGTGATTATTTACTTTAACCCACTTCCCTTTACTAGATTGTGACAATAAATGAACATGCATGCAAGGTACTTCACTTTCATCTTTAAGAACCCATTTAGGGGAGTTCTACTATTAACATAAAATCTGAAAATTTAAGGGAACTGGGGTGGGGACTTACCTGTTAGAATGAAGAAGAAGATTACTCGACATTCTCAAGCCCGAGTGATTTTTGGAAAATCAAATTGATGAAGAAGGAGCTTTCTCTCTCAAGAAACCTCTCTCCCCTCTCTCTATTTTGTTCAGAAATTCCATAAAAATGAAGGGAAGAGGTGTTTTATTAAACAGGGGGTCAGGTTTTAAAAATTAGAAATTAGGAGCCCCGACATAGAAATGCGGTCAGGAATGCGATCGCATTCCTGCTATGTGGTCCGCATTCCTGCTATGCGGTCCGCATTCCTATCGCATAGTTGGCCCTCAAATGGGCCAAAATTGGAAAACAATCTGCCCAGGTATGTGACCACTATGCGGTCCGCATACCTGTTATGCTATCGCATAATGCGTCGCATAACCTCCCTCGCAAAAACAATGGGGCAAGAATGCGACAACTATGCGGTCCGCATTCCCAAAATACGATCGCATTATGGGCCGCATAGGTGTCCTTAATTTGGACAGAAGCCTGATATTGTATGCGACCATTATGCGGTCGGCATACACGTTATGCGATCGCATAATGCGTCGCATAACAACACAATTCTGGAAACTTTTATCTTTTAAGTTTCGGGGTACTTTTTAATCCTAAAGTTCTGAACCGCGGCGAGCTAATTTCTACAGTTATAACAACAAAGGGACCCATTCGGGCATTATTTTAGACATGAAATTTTACGGGTCTTTACATCCTCGCCCACTTAAAATCATTCGTCCACGAATGAGGATCGGAAAGCCATTTGGTTTTGAAAACACAATATGCCAACCCCCAATTTTCACTAACTCCGATATTTTTTGAACATTTCGCTAGATTTTCCTCTGTAATTTGGCCTATCTACCTGTCAGAGAGCCCCCGAAACACATGTTCTTGACCAATTAAATGCTACATAATGCAGTTATTCTAACAACTTGTATATAATCTTGTTACCTCGACATCTTGCATATATTCAATTACTTCCACATGCCATATACACTTCAATTAATCATTACCAATCTACACTTCTATTAATCATCTAACCATCGCACGAGTTTCACACGATTTCACTTACTCCAACAATTTATACATAATTCAGTTAACACCACCACTGGCATATCATCTAACTACCACATGAATTGCACATAATTTTAGCTTACTTCAAAGAGCTGTACATTACCCAAATAATCACAACATACACAAATATGGCACAACTTGAGGTGTTACAATAATAAGGAAATTAGGAGAGTGAAGTGTTCTTGCACAAAATTAAACACAAAGGTGTATTCACTTAGAGATGGAAGTTCTCACGATCACTACTAGACTTGTTCAAACAAATGGGGATATTTTTCTTTCATTTCATTCTATGCTTCCCACGTGGCTTCCTCGACTCGTTGACTTCGCCACAACACTTTAACTAAAACAATTTCATTATTCCTCAACCTACGGACTAGCCTATCAATAATAGCAACCGGAACCTCTTCATACGATAATTCTCCGTTAACCTCAATAGTCTCAATTGGCACGATGGCGGATGGATCTCCAACCACTTTCTTCAACATAGACACATGGAACACCAGGTGCACTAATGACATTTCAGGGGGCAATTCCAGCCTATACGCTACTTGCCCTATTCTTTGAGCGATCCAATAAAGCCCGACATACCTAGGGCTCAATTTCCCTTTCTTCCTAAACCGCATGACCCTTTTCATGGGAGATACCTTCAAGAATACCCAATCATCTACTTGAAACTCTAAATCCCTACGACGCACATCCGCATAGGATTTCTGGCGACTCTGAGCAGTTTTCATCTTCTCCTGAATGACTCTAACTTTTCCCATAGCTTGATGAACCAGATCCTAAAAATTGCGCCTCACCAACCTCAAACCATCCTATCGGAAACCTACACCTCCTACCGTACAATGCCTCAAATGGGGCCATCTGAATACTAGCATAAAAGTTGTTATTGTAAGCAAAATCTATAAGCGGCAAGTGATCATCCCAGCTACCCTTGAAATCTAAAACACAAGCCCGCAACATATCTTCAAGAGTCTGAATAGTCCGCTCCGCTTGACCGTCCGTCTGTTGGTGGAAAGTTGTGCTGAGATTTACCTGAGTACCCAAACCTTGCTGAACGTTCCTCTAAACGTTAGCTGTGAACTGGGCCCCTCGATGCGAGATAATAGAAACTGGAGTGCCATGGAGTCTGACTATTTATTTGATATACAACTGAGCGTACTGTTTTGCAGTATCGGTGGACTTGACTGGCAAGAAATGCGCCGACTTCGTGAGTCGATCCACTAATACCCAAATTGAGTCGAACTTGCGCTGAGTGCGGGGTAACCCTACCATGAAGTCCATGTTGATCATTTCCCATATCCACATCGGTATTTCCATAAGCTATGTCAACCCACCGGGCCTCTGATGCTCGACTTTCACCTGCTGACAATTCAGACATCTAGCCACAATGTCCGCCACATCCCTCTTCATACCACCCCACCAATAAATATCCTTGAGATCGTGATACATTTTCGTAGAACCCGGGTGAACAGAATACCTGGAATTATGAGTCTCTGCCATTACCCTCTCCCGGAGATCATCCACATCTGGAACACATAGTCTCCCCTGACACCGCAAGACACCGTCATCATTGCCAAGTGAAAAAGCTGAAATCTTGTGATTCAAAATTGCTTCTTTCAATTGTATCAATGCTGGATCTCTGAATTGCTTTTCTTTGACTTCCGCTACAAGCGAGGACTCCGCTCCATTACGCACCACAACATTCCCTTCACCTGAGGTCGAAAGACAGACCCCAAGACTGGCCAACTGATAAACCTCCCGAGCCAAAGGCCTCTGACCGGCCTCCAAATGTGCCAAGCTACCCATGCCTTTCCGAGTAAGAGCGTCGGCTACCACATTCGCCTTTCCTTGATGGTACAAAATGTTCATAGCATAATCCTTGAGCAATTCTAACCACCTCTGCTGCCTTAAGTTCAACTCCTTCTGCTTGAATAAATACTGAAGACTCTTGTGGTCTGTGAACACGTCCACATGGACCCATAAAGATAATGCCTCCAGATTTTCAATGCAAACACAAACGCTGCGAGCTCCAAATCATGCGTCGGATAATTCTTCTCGTGATTCTTGAGCTACCTTGAAGCATACGCTATAACTTTACCACATTGCATCAACACACACCCCAAACCAACTCTCGAAGCACCACAATAAACCACGAATCCCTCTGAACCTTCTGGCAAGGTCAACACTGGTGCCGAAGTCAATCTCGATTTCAGTTCCTGAAAACTCTTTTCACAAGCATCAGACTACTGAAACTTAACTGCTTTTTGTGTCAGCTTAGTTAATGGGGAGGCGAGAGTAGAGAATCCCTACATAAATCTCCGATAATACCCAGCTAGACCCAAGAAACTGCGAATCTCCGTCGGAGTAGTTGGTCTAGGACAATCCTTTACCGCTGCAATCTTTTGGGGATCAACTTGAATCCCTTTCCTAGAAACAACATGGCCCAAAAAGGTGACTGATTCTAGCCAAAACTCACATTTTGAAAACTTTGCATACAACTTGTGCTGATGAAGAGTCTGCAGAACTGCCCTGAGGTGATTAGCAAGATCTTCCTGACTTCGCGAATAAACAAGGATATCATCAATGAAGACTATCACGAAGGAGTCAAGAAACGGCTTGCAAACCCGATTCATAAGATCCATAAAAGCTGCTGGGGCGTTAGTTAGCCCAAAAATCATTACCAGAAATTCAAAGTGGCCATAACGAGTCCTGAAAGCGGTCTTAGGAATATCTTGCTCCCTGATCTTTAACTGGTGGTACCCGGACCGTAAGTCAATCTTTGAGAAGAATCTAGTTCCTTGCAATTGATCGAACAAATCATCTATCCGAGACAGTGGATATTTATTCTTGATGGTGACCTTGTTGAGCTGCCGATAATCAATACACATTCGAAGCGATCCATCTTTCTTTCTGACAAAAAGAACCGGTGCGCCCCAAGGCGACACACTTAGCCAAACGAAACCCTTTTCTAATAGATCTTTCAATTGCTCCTTTAACTATTGAGTTGCGAAACCGATTTTTAAAGCCTATGCTTAATAGTATTGATATGATTTGGGGTGTAAGCCATGTTTGGGGCCTAGTGCCGATCTGTTTACCCCTTGGAGGTTGTTTTTACTATTTTCCTCACTTGATATGTTATGATTTTCACTCAGTCTATTCTTTAAAATTGTTTTGACACTCTGAGTTACTGATATTATTTCTTGAAATTAAACACTATTTTTGGATCGGAAGGGCGTGTTGAGAGTGTCTGACTGAGTGAGGTTGCGGGCCATTATTGTGAGGTTGTTGTGATATGAGAGAGGCTGCGGGACAATATTGTGTGGGATTTATGCCATGCTGTGGCTTGTTATAGCGCTTGGGATGTAGGAGCCCCTCCGGAGTCTGTACAGCCCCCCCAGTGAGCGCAAATACCTACTGAGTAATGTTGCCCGCGGGGCTAATATTGAGTGATTGTGAGGTTTCCTGATGGGCTAATATTGAGTGACTGTCAGGTTGCCTGATGGGCTGATACTGAGTGACTGTGAGGTTTCCTGATGGGCTAATACTGAGTGATTGTGAGGTTGCCTGATGGGCTGATAGTGAGATTGTTATGAGAAATGATTATGGCCCGAGGGGCAGATTTATGAAAATTTTACTGAGTTTTGACTACGATTCACTTTGTTTTTCAAATTGATTTTTACTGAGAGTTTTACTGAGATATATTGAAATTATACTTGTTTCAAAGGACTTCTGGAAATTGGTTTTTGAACTTATGTATTTGATGAATACTTATGGTGACTTGGTGATTTACTATTTTTGTGAATTGGTGTATATGTGTTGTGTGTTTCTTATTTATCAGACTGTGATTTATTTTCATTACTACTGAGTTGGCATACTCATCATTACTCCAAGCACCTCTGTGTGCAGATCCAGGTATTGATTCAGAGCAGTAGTCGTCCGAGTTCGTTATCAGCAACTTACGGGATATCGAGGTAGCTGTCCAACGTCCGCAGCTTCTCCAGTTCCCTTCCTTTATTAGTATTAGTATTTTATTCCTAGAATTTGTCTATGACAATAGCAGAGTTAGTTTATTTTGTAGATGCTCATGACATGTTGACTCCGGGTCTTGGGGACGGTTGTAGACTGTTAGCTTAATTGATTTGTTTAAAAATTTTGAAATTTATATGTGTATTATGAATCATTGAAAATAAATTGAGATATTTGAAAAGAAAAATGTGAATATTTTGAGTGCTGGCTAGCCTAGTTCCACGATATGCGCCATCACGACCGGTTAGGATTTGGGGTCGTGACAGGAAGAAAACCCAAGGGTGCCTATTCGGAAGTCCCGAGGGTACCTGTCCGGGTGAGAGCCTCCTTCAACCAAATTGCAGCCTTTGCGGGATCGACCATAACGTCCTCCACAGGGATAGAAACAGAACCTTGCGGGACACCTCAATCTAACAAAAATGTTGGGTTAGCCATGTTTTTACGTAAAAAGGTAAAATGAAGGGAAAATCATTTTACTGTGATTCTTAGCCTTCTACCCATACTTGGGGGATAACCCTTTCCACCGGGAGGTCTTAGGCATGGTAATGTCCAGAATATTCTGAACCCACTAGTCAAGGCCTTCAACTCTGGTGGTGTCCACCGAGTTGCTGAAATAATGAAAGGAGAAGGGTTAGCATTGACATGAAACAACCTTTTTCAGAAAAAGAGATAGACTTTGAACTTATGTGAACGAGTACAAGACTCCGGAAAGGATGGATTTGTGGTCGAGATGATATCCCTGGTGGCAATGACGACAAACAGCTCCCTCAATCGACAAACATTATCGTCATCCATGCTCCTAAAGGGGCCCCTTCATTTCCTGGCACAGCCGCCGCAGACAGGCCACCGTTTGCCGCACAGAAAGGTCCACTTATGCGAAACATACATGGTACCGGTGGCACAGTTCCAAAAACACAGGGTCAAGTCCCCCGCTCAAAGAAAATGGTCCCAAGGTGAAGGGATACATGTAAATGTAAGTAAAACCCTTCATAGTTAAGGTCACTCGCTCTACCAGATCGAGATTGTTGATGTTTAAGGCATGGAGTTCACGATCCTCCTTCCCAATAGGAATACTGGAAGGGAGAATAGAAGAAGGGTATTTTCCAATAGCCTAAGTGCGGGAGTTGAAGTAGGGTACTTCTCATTGAAATCCTTGGCTGTGTTGAGATGTTTGGGGATGATGGTGCTCGTCGTGGGAGGATCAACATCAACATTGGCCTCTTTGTCTTTGCTCCTCTTCGGGCCCCCACCGAATAGTGAGCCGGAGTTCATATAATAATTAGTGTAAGAAGCCATGATCAGCAGAGAGAGGTAAAAGATTTTTGAAAAAGAACAAAGAAATATTTAATGCAAAGAAGTTGAGAAGAGTTTACAAAACTGGTGGAAATGTAAGAAGATGAATGAGGCGCATAAGTAAAGGAATAGGCGAATAAAATTGTTGTTATGATTACCTCTAGAGCCAGCAAAAATATTGCTAATCTGTGGAGTAACACATGTCTGGGGTATTAAATGTGTGGAGACGTGCATCTTATCAAGCGTCAGAAACGTTTCAGAAAGGTTCAGAATATTTTTGCCAAGAAAGGAATCTTCACCAACTTCCCCGTGACACAAAGATGCACCACCGAAAAACAGGGGGACTCTCTGTATAGGGTAAAATCTATGTTCAAATTAATTGTTCGAATGACGGCGTGATACGTGGAATCGGGAGGGGGGGGGGGGGGGGGGGGGGGGGGGGGGGGGGGGGGGGGGGGGGGGGGGGGGGGCAGACGGAAGATGAGGTGAAAACCATGACCGAGGACAACAACTTCAGTTGGCACCAGGTAGATCCCGAAGGAAACATTATCAACGAGAGCATACGAATATATTTCACCAGATGACATTGAATGAAGAATATTCCTTAATATTAGTTACATAACCGTTACAGAGAATTTTGGCATTCATGACATGCCGTTACATTTTCATCAATGTCCCTCATTATTGTCATTTAAGAGAGGCTTGATCATAGGACCTTGTTACCTATGTATAGTATAAACAGTGGCTTCAACAACCATTGTGAGACACAAAAATTCTGACAAACTTATGCTACACATTATTTCCAAGCTAAAAAATAATTTATTTTCTGTCTTATTGCCGCCTTCAGAAGACTTGCTCTCGGAATCAAGCTATCTGCTATTTATCTCGATTTCAATGCTAATTTATTTATCATTTTTGCGATCAAATTGATTCCCTTGTCTATAAATCACACTATAAATTCAAATGTACTATTTTACGGGCAAACAATTATCTATAAATAGAGTAACTTTGAAGAATGTTCTACGCTCATTGTTATTAGTCTTTAAAATACTTATAACACAAGAGTGATTTTTTAGAGAGCTTCCATCAAGAGAGAAGAGAGAAGAGAGAAGAGAGAATAAAAGGGATTCGTTTTTATGCAGATTTTATTTTGACCAGCCAACTTCAAATTATGTTTTCCGATTCTTCACCGTTGATCGGGATAAAATTGTTGCTGAGTGTTCAAAATATCTTAGTATTTGATCTGAACAGTGGAGGTGGGATTTGAAGGCTTGTAGCATCCAATTTCGAGCCCTAAATAGCAGCTCCATTTTTGTGATTTCTCCTCTTTCTTCAATTAATTTGTAGATACTCTTTCAGTTATTCTTACTCCCTGTTTGGCACTTGTTGTGTAGCTAATTTGGAGAACTTTTGTAACCCGCTTATTGGTATAGTGGATCCTTTTAAATCTTTGTGATCCCGTACTTTTTAATTTCAATTTTGAATATTTTGTCATGTTAAAATTTAATATTTTTTATCTTCTCTATTTCGAGTTTGCCTCTATTTCAACGTAACAGTTGAAGCAGAGAAAAGTGGATGGTATCAAATACTGCATCAACCCTTGTTCCCTAATTGTGTTGACATAAGAAAGGAGAGAATGTTTTTTTTGGGGGGGGGGGGGGGGGGGGAGGGGTATTGTGCTATTGGGGGATATGGATGTGCAGGGTCTGTTGAGTCCATAAATGAGAATAACTATTGGATATGATATATTCGGTTGTCGAAGTGCAAATCCAAAGATGCCCACTCTTGCTAAAAGGAAAGATTTTGGTTGATATGGCCACTACGAGGAAAATAATAAATTAACTTCATATAATTGATTAAATTAAATTACACAAACAATGCAGAACATCTTTACTTTCGCATGATCAATAATTTAGCTCCGTTACTCAATATTGTTTGAGAAAATTAACTGGAAATGCGTGAGCAAACTGGATAAATATCTCTATGCAATAAAGGTTCCGATTAGTTTGAAATTATTATTGGGCTATATCCATTGACATGGAAAAACCTAGTGGTGATTAAGGATCTAAAAGATGGCCAAAGAACCTTATCTTTTTTCAATTTCCTTTTAGTAAAGGAAGGAATAGGGATTAGCTTTAGCAAAGTATTTACCCTAAAAACGGATAACAATTGAATTTGTACGTGATTTTAAGGATACATGATATATTGGCACAAACTAAGAAAATATATAAATTGTTATTGACATTGACTATAAAAAGAAATAAATGCAAACCAAACAAATCGTATAACTTTGGCCCTCGAGTTAGGTCACCCTCAAACCAAGTGAGGATTGTGTTGATTTATGAACAGAGTAACATAACAGAATACTAAAAGCTAAAAGAAAGTAGTGTGTTGCTTTTTATTGCATAAATGTAATGTGTTTTACAAATGATCAGACCCCCTTTATATAGTAGGGGAGTCCTACTTTTGTTACAACACTAAATAGAGTAAGAAATCTTATGATTGGCTAATTAATCATCCTCATCTTAATACATGTCGAGATTGCCTCCGTGATCTTTGCTCGATTACGATTATTTCGACTTTCTGTTAGTTGACTATGTAAACTTCCATGGGTCTTGCTCGATCAATATTTTGCTGATCTTGGACGATCTCGAACTTGATTGATCTTTGGGTTACGAGCTGAACAATATAATTTTGCATCATGGCTCGATATATCACAAGGTTGAGCCTTGGCTATCATGTTTCAGTCTCGATCAGCCATACGAGCAAGCCTTTATTTGAGCTTATACAAATAGCCCCTCGTTTCTCGAGAAGTAGGTGACGAGAAACGATATGAATTTTATAACTCTGCCTCGATAAGTAACGACGTGAGCGACGAGCCCAACTATGACGAAAGCGACGAAATTTCGGATGCTGTCGATGAACTGTTTTCCGTTATCATACGCAATTTTTGATGGCATTCCAAATCAACATATGATGTGATCCCAAAATTAAGTCAATGACTTCCTTCTCTCTAACTTTCTCGAAGGTCTGTAGTTCAACCCACATGGAAAAATAGTCATTCCTAAATAAAATAAATTGAGCTTTACCTGGTTCCCAAGGAAGAGGGCCAACGATTTCCATTCCCTACTTCATGAACGGCCATTGCGACAAGACCGAATGGATTAGTTCCCTAGGTTGGTGAATCATCACTTCATGCCTTTGGCATTTATTGCACTTTCGAAAAAAGGATTTTGCATATTTTTCCATGTCGATCCCATAATAGCTGGTTTGATTACTTTTTGGACCAGTGATTCAGCATCAAAATGATTTTTTAAAGTTCCCTTGTGAACTTCCCTCAGAACATATTCGGTATCTCCTGGTCCTAGACATATCGCTAGTAGACCATTGAACATCCTCCTGAACAAGGTTCCATCTTCGGATAAGGTGAATCTCGATGCCTTCATGCGCATGGCCCTGTATTCTTTAGGATCTGGGGGAAGATTCCGAATCTTCACCATTTATTTCTCCAATCCCAAGTCAAACTCGTGGAGTTTATCTCGGCATGGCCTTCTTCGACCGCTGACCTCATAAGTTGCACGATGGCCCCCCGATTGAGCTCGTTGTCCTCGATCAATGAACCTAAGTTCGCGAGGGCATCGACCTCACTATTTTGATCTTGAGGCACATGTTGCAAAGTCCACTCATTAAATCGGTGTAAATTTACCTGGAGCTTATCCAGGTATATTTGCATTCGTTCTTCTCAAACTTCAGAGGTTCCGTTAACCTAATTCACCATGAGAAGAGAGTCGCACTTGGCTTGGATCACCTCCGCTTCTAATCCTTTGGCTGATTCTAGACTTGCAATCATGGCCTTATATTCGGCCTTGTTGTTAGTTGATATTACAGTTCTAATAGATTGTCTAACTACATTTCCCGTGTGTGGTTTTAGCAGGATGCCGAGTCCGGACCCATCTGCGTTCGAAGAACCGTCCGTAAAGAGGGTCCAAATTCCCGATGACGTACCCGAGTTTATAAACAGATCTCTTTCAACCTGAGTTACTTGGGCCGGCGTGAAGTCCGCCACGAAGTCTGCCAAATTTTGAGACTTAATGGCCATTTGGGATTGATATTCAATATCATACCCGCTGATTTCTACGACCCATTTGGCCAACTGTCTCGAAAGCTCGGGTTTATGAAAAATATTTCGAAGTGGACAAGTTGTTACAGCACATATAGGGTGACATTGGAAGTATGGTTTTAGATTCCTAGAGGCTCTTATCAAAGCGAGTGCCAATTTTTCTAGGAGGGGATACCCAGTTTCAGCCTCACCTAAGGTCTAACAGACATAATAGATAAGGAATTGCATACCTCGTTCTTCTCGGACCTGGACTAAACGTACCATTATCTCTGATACTTCCAAATACAAGCAAAGTTGTTCACCTGCCCTTGGCGTGTGAAGCAGTGGTGGGCTCGATAAGTACCATTTAAGCTCCCCTCAAGTCTTGCTGGCATTTAGAGTCTATGTGAAGTTATTCTTCTTCTTCAGCAACGAGAAGAATCGATGACTCTTATTGGAGGACCTCGAGATGAATCGCCCTAGGGAAGCTATGCATCTGGTTAACCTCTGCACGACCTTTATGTTTTCTACTATCGTAATGTCCTCGATAGCTTTTATCTTGTCGGGGTTGATCCCGATTTCTCGGTTGGATACCATTAATCCGAGAATTCGGTTGACCCGACCCCTAATGCGCATTTTTTCAGGTTCATCTTCGTGTTGTGTATATTCAGTATCCTAAAGTTTCCTACAAATTCTCCAAACGGTCCTCTGCTCGAGGACATTTACTTCTCGGATGGACCCTATTTTAAGAAGTTTGGTTACCTCGTCTTTGATGAAAGCGTGTTTGGCCTCGGACTGGGGTCTTCTTCTCTACTTCACCAGATGGAACTTCGGGTCCAAACTTATTTTATGGGTGGTGATTTCCGGTGGGATCCCTATCATGTCGAGATGGGACTAAGCAAAGCAATCCACGTTAGCTATAAGAAAATGAACATGTTTTTTCCTCAGCTCGGGAGTTAACCCCATGCCCAGGTATACCTTTTGTTTTGGCAGATGCTCGATTAGTATGACTTTCTCCAGCTCTTCGATCGTTGACTTGGTGGCGTAAGAGTCATCGGAAACTATAAAGGACCTAGGGACCCCATAATCATCATCTTCGTCAGTCCCCTGCTTTTTGGTTAGGTTAAGGCCGGCGTCTATGGTTGCTATTTGTCCTCCTATTTTTCCTTTTAATTTGACCCTTACATTGATGAGAGTGTCGATATTGGTATTACTTCATCGACAACAAACATTTCCTTGGCGGCGGGTTGCTCGCCGTTGACTGTTTTTACTCCCTTTGGTTTCTAAAAGTTTAGAACTTGGTGAAGGGTCGAGGGCACCACCCTCATGTTCTGGATCCACGGCCTCCCAAACATGGAGTTATACCTCATATGGCCCTCGATCACATGGAACTTCGTATCTTGAATGGTCCCGACCACGTTTAATGGCAAAGTTATCTCACCCTTGGTGGTTTCACATGTCATGTTGAAGTCGTTTAGTACTCGGGCTGTGGGCACAACCTCATCCTGGAGGTCGAGTTATTTTACGACACTCGATCGGATGGAGTTGGCCGAACTACCTGTATCAATTAAAACATATTTAAATTGAGTCTTATTCATGAGTACTAATATTACCCGTGCGTCGTAATGGGGTTTCATGATCCCTTATGGGTCCTCGTCGTTGAAATACAAGGTTCTTTCTGGTATGTAATTATGAGTTCGCTTCTCCCTTGCCATTGACACCTTGGTACGTTTTAATACTGGTCCTTGGGGAACATTTACCCCTCCAACATTCATGTGAATGACGTGTTGCAGTTCTTTTTGCTCGTTCTGTTTGTTTGAATCTTCATTTTTGAAGTGATTCTTGGATCGATCACTTAAGAATTCTCGAAGGTGTCCGTCGTTGAATAACCAAGCTACTTCCTCCCTCAGCCGTCTGCAGTCTTATGTTCTATAGCCATGGGTGCCATGATGCTTGCACATTTGGTTGGGATTTCTCTGGGCTGGATCGGTCTTTAAAGGTCGAGGCCATCTAGTATCCTTGATGCGTATGATAGAGGATATGATGGAGGATGCTTCAACATTGAAGTTATATTCTGATAGTCGTGGTGCTTCTTTGGACCCGGCATTCCTATTGAAACCATTCTTTATCATGAGCCCTCTAGAGATATGACCTTGATCATTTCTCCTTTCACCTCTAATAGGGTTGCGCCCATGTTTGTTGCCTCTATGATTTCCATTTTATGGATGGTAACGACCCTTGTTCGGCCGTGGTTATTGCTCGATGTCCCTTTTGACTCTGTCGACATGCTTGATAGGATAAACGAACTCGGAAGGAGTCCTCAGCTGGTCGTCTTCGACTATAATCTTTGATTGGTATCGATTATGCAGGTCGGCCCACGTAACAACTACGTATTCAATCAAGTTCTGCTTCAACTGTTGTGAAGCCACTAAGCTTTGTACATTTAGTCCTTGAGTTAAGGCTTAAACGGTCCAATCATTAATGGCCGGTGGTAGATCCATCCT
Source organism: Nicotiana undulata (assembly GCA_005239495.1). Classification (NCBI taxonomy): domain Eukaryota; kingdom Viridiplantae; phylum Streptophyta; class Magnoliopsida; order Solanales; family Solanaceae; genus Nicotiana; species Nicotiana undulata. The sequence continues at coordinate 54,779 of ML273007.1, forward strand.
TTCTATTTTGAATTGAGACATGAACTCTCTAAGCATCTCGTTATCTTCCTACTTTGCATTTAACAGATTCGACTTCCTATTCTCGACCTTTATGGCTCCGACGTGTGCTTTAACAAAAGAATCTACAAGCATGGGAAAAAATAAATAGAGTTGGATGCTAAATTATGGTACCTTATCATCGCTCCCTTTGACGAGGTCTCCCCAATTTTCTTGAATAATACAGATTCGTTCTAGTCGTCCTCCAGATCATTCCCTTTAATTGCACATGTGTAAGAAGTAACATGTTCGTTGGGGTCGGTTGTTCCATTATACTTAGGATTTTCTGGCATGGGAAACCTCTTGGGGATCCGTTTGGGCGTTGCGCTCGGGGAGAAAGGCTTTTGTACGCACTTCTTGGAATCCAAACCCTTCAATATCGGTGGTACCCTCGGGATCTGATCAACCCTAGAATTATAGGTTTCCACCTTCTTGTCATTTGCTTCGATCTTCTTTTCCCCCAATCCAACTCGATTTGTTAGTTCCTCGATGTAACGAACCGGTCTGTCGTTACGTAGCACCTGCATTTTTATTTATTGTTATTCACTGGTCATAGATTGGTTGTACTGTTATTGATGTGTTAGAGTTGGTAGGCTTGAAATCGGAATGGTTGCAGTGAGAGTTTAGTCACCTAGTCTTTAACAATGACTTTATAGTTGGAAAAGTCAACTGAGGGTTGACTTATTTGTAAACGATCTCAGAATGCGGATTTTATGGCTCGAATACCTTGGTTAGGTGATTTGGGACATAGGAGTGTGTTCGGAATATTTTTGTGATGCCCGGTGTAGAATTAGGCTTGAATTGGTGACAGTTGGTGATTTCCGGTCGGCAACGAAAAATAGGCTATCGGGGTCGGAATGGAATTTTGAAAGTTTGAACATGTTCGTAATGTCATTTTGGATATGTCTGCAAAATTTCAGGTTAATCGGAGTTATTTTGTATAGTTTCGACATCGTTGGTAGATTTTTAGAAATATCAAAGCTCTTAGGCTTGAATCCGATGTGCTTTTGGTGTTTTGATGTTAGTTTTGGTGTTCTGAGGGTGCACCTAAGTTTGAATGATCATATGTGATGTGTTGGTATAGTTGGTTGGGGTTCCGAGGGGCTCAAGATTGATTTCGGGTGGTTAACGGACACTTCCGGACTTGGAAAATCTGTTGTTTTGCTGGTGTGTTGCAGGGTGTAAACTCCTCTATGCGATCGCAGGGTGTCATATGCGATCGCATAGGTCTGTTGGTGAGGCCTCATAATTTGTTTTGTGCTATCACACTTAAGAAGTTGCGATCGCGGAGTAGAGGGTGTACTAGTTGTGTGATCCCGTAGGAGCGGGTGCGATCACACAGGGGTCTTGGCGCGTGGGGGAAAGGGTAGCTGGTGCACTGTGCGATCGCGTGCTCAGTGCTGCGATCGCATGAGGGAGTGGAGAAGACCCTGTGCGAACGCGCCTGGGAGCGTGCGAACGCACATGGTATTTTATTAAAAATCTGGGCAGATTATAATTAAACCCTCCGCGGCCATTAGACCTTTTAACACCATTTTTGAACGGGAAAAGAGCTAGGAGACGATTTTGAATCGAGGAAATCAGTGTTATTCATAGAGGTAAATATTTTGGACCCTAAAACTCGATTGTAGATGATTAAATACCTTAATATCAGTGTTTAACTCATGATAAGCAGTAGAAAAATATGGGGTTAGGGCTTGAGATTATGAGACCAATAGGGACCGATTTGAGGGGTCAAACGAACTCTGATTTTAGCGTTCTTTATATGTACGGACCCGTTAGATGATGAAGAACATTTTGGTATAAAATTTGTCGAGTTTCGGGATGCGGGCTCGGGGGTCGGGTTTTAGCTAATTTGGGTTTTGAGCTAAAATTGGAATTCATTCCTTAAGCATAATTTGATGATAAAGGTCTGATCATTATAGATTTGGAGCGCTCGGAAGTTGGTTTTAGAGGCAAGCGAGTTGTAGAGTAGCTTTTCGGGCTAGTTTGAAGTAAGTAATGTCTTTAAATTTTTTCCTAAGGGTATGAAACCCCGGACCTTGCATCCTTTCACGGATTTTGGAATGCAAAGATTGGAACTTTGGAAATATATTCCCTATTTTGGCAACAATTGAGTTGCGAAACGGATTTTTTAAGCCTATAATTAATAGTATTGATATATTTTGATATGATTTGGGCTGTAAGCCATGTTTGGGGCCTAGTGCCGATCTGTTTACCCCTCGGGGGCTAGTTTTACTATTTTCCTCACTTGATATGTTATGATTTTCACTCAGCCTTTTCTTGATAATTGTTTTGACACTCAGAGTATTTTGATATTATATATTGAAAATGAAACACTGTTTTTGGGTCGAGAACCCGGTATAATTGTGGCCCGAGTGGCATGTTAAGAGTGTATGACTGAGTGAGGCTGCATGCCAATATTGTGAGGATGTTATGATACGAGAGAGGCTGAGGGACAATATTGAGAGTGATTTATGCCATGATGTGGATTGTTATAGCGCTTGGGCTATAGGAGCCCCTCTGGAGTCTGTACACACCCTCAATGAGCGCAGCTACCTATTGAGTGCGAGTGATGCTCGTGGGGCTGATACTTAGTGGCTGTGAGGTTGCCTGCTGGGCTGATATTGAGTTACTGTGAGGTTGCCTGCTGGGCTGATACTGAGTGATGGTGAGGTGCTGATGGAAATGTTATGAGAGATTGTTGTGGCCCGAAGGGCAGTGTTATGATGATTTTACTAAGTTTTTTACTATGATTCACTTCATTTTTCAAACAGATTTTACTGAGAGTTTTACTGAGATATACTGAAAATATACTTGTTTCAAAGGAGTTTCTGGAAATTGGTTTTCGAACTTATGTATACTGTATTGAGACTTGGTGTTTTACTGTTTTGTGGATTGGTGTTTGTGCCGTGTGTTTCTTATTTCTCAAACTGTGATTTATTTTTATTACTACAGAGTTGACGTACTCATTATTACTCCATGCACCCCTTTGTGCAGATCCAGGTACTAGTGCGGAGCAGTAGCCATCTTTGTTCGTTAGCAGCAGCTTTACGGGATTTCGATGTAGCTGTCCAGCGTCCGCAGCTTCTCTATTGCCCTTCCTTATTAGTATTAGTATTTATTTCATAGACATTGTTTAAGACATTAGCAAAATTAGTTTTATTTATTAGATGCTTGTGACCATGTTGACTCCAGTCTTGGGTAGTTTTTTTTTAGACTGTTAGATTATTTTTAGGGGCATAAAGACTTAATGAAATTATTTATACTCTGGTTTCTTATTATTATTGATTTTTGAAATGCTAAAATAGAACGAATGGGTAGTTATGTGATGGTTGGCTATCCTAGTTCCATGATAGGCGCCATCACGACCTATTAGGATTTGGGGTCGTGACAAGTTGGTATCAGAGCACTAGGTATGTAGGACTCAATGGTCAAGAACAGGTTAAGTAGAGTCTCGCGGATCGGTGCGGAGACGTCTGTACTTATCTTCGAGAGGCTGTAGAACTCTTTGGAAACATCTCAATTTCTTGAACTCTTTCGTGCTAATCTATTGATTCTTGAAATCTAAACTCATGTTGTTTCATTCTCTCACAGATGGTGAGGACAAGCAATATCGATCAGGGTGACAAGACACCAGCCAGACCCACAAGGGGTCGAGGCCGTGGTGGAGTTAGGGGACCAGCCTACGCAGCAGCCGGGACAGTACCACAGGATCCCCCTATCGTTCAGGATCAGGTTCCCGCCGATGGCGCTCTAGCGGTACATGCTCAGGCACCGATTGTGCCTATTGTTATTCCGGGTCTTCAGGAGACTCTTTCTCAGATATTGACGGTGTGTACTAGTTTAGCTCAGGCAGTTGCTATGTGTACTACTGCCACTGTAGCTCAGGCCGGGGGAGGCATTCAGACTCCAGCTGCCCGGGGGTAGTCCCAGCGCAACCGGTTGGAAACATCTTTGGAACTCTTTGGAAACATCTCAACCGGTTGGAACTCTTTGGAAACATCTCAACCGGTTGCCCCAGTTCCGGACTATGTGGTTCCAGATATGACCGAGGATGAGCAGCGTAGGCTGGAAAGGTTCAGTAGACTTCAGCCTCCGACTTTAAGCGGCACAGGGGGAGGATGCCCAAGGTTTCCTGGATAAGTGCCAGAGGATACTATGTACTGCAGTTATTTTGGAGACCAGTGGGGTCTCTTATGCTACATTTCAGTTTACGGGTGCTGCTTTCACTTGGTGGGAGGCATTCGAGAGGCGTAGGCCGGTTGGTTCAGCACCTCTCACGTAGCAGCAGTTCTCCATGATCTTTTTGGAGAAGGATGTTCCTCAGTCCCATAGAGAGGAGCAGCGCATGCAGTTTGAGCAGCTGCGCCAGGGAGGGTTGTCAGTTACACAGTACGAAATGCGGTATTCTAAGTTGGCTCGATATGCTTCTAACTTAGTCCCTACTGATAGGGAGAGGACCATGAGATTTGTAGGGTTTCTCACGTATCAGCTTCGCACTTTGATGACCAGGGAGAGAGTGTCTGGAGCTACATTTGAGCAGGTTGTTGACATAGCTTAGGATATTGAGTCGGTTCGTAAGCTGGAGCGTGAGGATAGGGAGGCTAAGAGGCCTCGGGGATCAGGTAGCTTCAGTGGTGCCCCTTCTAGAGGGAAGTTTCAGCACATCAGAGGTCGTCCATTTAGACCTCCACAGCAATCTCCCCCAGCTTACAGTGGTGTATCTTCGAAGCAGGGTCCTCGCAGTTCTCATCAGGGACGTTCATCTTTTAGTGCCCTTCCAGCTCAGAGCTCCGCCCGAGCATCATTTTATCAGGTTTCTTCTATTCATGGTTTGTCTGGTGGTTATTATGGTGGTAGGGGTTCCCGTCAGTTTCATCTCCAGCTCCAGGGGGTTGTTATGAGTGTGGGGAGTTGGGGCATGGGTGGAGAGAGTGTCCCCGTCGCCCCAGTAGTTCATCTCATTAGAGGGTTCAACCCTCGACTTCAGCCCTAGTCACTTCACCACCTACTCAGGCAGCTATGGGTGGTGGTCAGGCAGCTAGAGGCCGCCCTAGAGGGGGAGGTCGAGCAGGTGGAGGCCAGCCATGTATTTATGCACTTCCGGCTAGGCTTGATGCTATGGCCTCAGATGCGGTGATTACATGTACTATCTCAGTTTGTCACATTGGTGCTTTGGATTTATTTGACCCTAGCTATGCCCAGAGTTCCGAGATAGTACCCTAGTTATGCCTAGTGTTCAGAGAGTTCAGTGGAGAGGGTCTATAGAGCATGTGCCTAGTAGAGTGATTTCTTATTTAAAGGCTCAGCGAATGGTTGAGAAAGGGTGTGAATCTTATCTTGCTTTTGTGAGGGATGTTAGTAGTGAGATTCCATCTATTGATTCTGTTCCTGTAGTCCGTGATTTTTCGGATGTATTCCCTATAGACCTGCTAGGCATGCCACCTGACAGGGATATTGATTTTGGCATTGACTTGGTGCCATATACCCAACCTATCTCTATTCCACCTTACCGCATGGCACCAACAGAGTTGAAAGAACTGAAAGAGCAACTTCAGGAACTCTTAGATAAGGTGTTCATTCGGCCGAGTGTGTCACCTTGGGGTGCACCAGTGTTGTTTGTGAAAAAGAAAGACAACTTCATGCGTATGTGTATTGATTATAGACAGTTGAATAAGGTTACGGTGAAGAACCGCTATCCTTTGCCTCGTATTGATGACTTATTTCATAAAATTCAGGGAGCTAAGGTGTTCTCCAATATCGACTTGAGGTCGGGGTATCATTAGTTGACGATTCGGGATTCTGACATTCCGAAGACTGCTTTCAGGACCATATATGGTCGTTATTAGTTTCTGGTTATGTCATTTGGGTTGACCAATTCAGAGATACGTTCATGCAATTGATGAACAGTGTGTTTCAGCCTTACCTTGATTCATTCGTCATTGTGTTCATTGATGACATCCTGGTTTATTCTCGTTGCCAGGAATAACATGCTCAGCAGTTGAGGATTGTGTTACAAAGGTTGAGGGAGGAGAAGCTTTATGCAAAATTCTGCAAGTGTGAGTTTTGGCTTGGTTCAGTAGCCTTCTTGGGGAACGTGGTGTCTTGTGAGGGTATTCGGGTTGATCTGAAGAAGATTGAAGGGGTGTAGAGTTGGCCCAGACCGTCCTCAGCTACTGAGATTAGGAGTTTCCTTGGTTTGGCGGGATATTACCATCGCTTTGTGGAGGGATTCTCTTCTATTGCTTCACCATTGACTAGATTTACCCAGAAGGGTGCTCCATTCAAATGGTTCGACGAGTGTGAGGAGAGCTTTCAGAAGCTCAAGTCAGCATTGACCACAACTCCGGTATTGGTTTTTCCTACTGGTTCAGGTTCTTACATAGTCTATTGTGATGCTTCTAGAGTTGGCTTGGGAGCGGTATTGATGCAGGACAGTAGGGTGATTGCCTACGCGTCTGTACAGTTGAAGGTGCACGAGAAGAACTATCCAGTGCACGATCTTGAGTTAGCTGCCATTGTTCATGCCTTAAAGATTTGGCCGCATTACTTGTATGGGGTACAATGTGAGATTTTCATCGATCATCGTAGCTTGCAGTATCTGTTGAGGCAGAAGGACTTGAATTTTCATCAAAGAAGGTGGTTAGAGCTTCTCAAGGATTATGATCTCACTATTTTGTATCATCCGGGGAAGGCCAATGTGGTGGCCGATGCCTTGAGTTGCAGAGCTGAGAGTTTGGGGATTCTAGATTACCTTTCAGCAGTAGAGCGACCTTTAGCACTTGATGTTCAGGCTTTGGCGGGTCAGTTGGTGAGATTGGATTTGTCAGACCCTCCGCGGGTATTAGCTAGCATGGCTTACCGGTCTTCTCTCTATGATCAGGTTAGAGCTCGGCAGTATGATGATCCGCATTTGTTAGTACTTTAAGATAGGGTCCGTCGAGATGATGCCAGGGATGTGACTATTGGGGATGACGATGTTATGAGGATGCAGGGCCATATTTGAGTGACCAATGTGGATGGGCTTCGAGAGTTGATATTAGTAGAGGCTCACAGCTCGCGATATTCCATTCATTCGAGTGCCGCGCAGATGTATCAGGATTTAAGATAGCAGTATTGGTGGAGGAGGATAAAGAGAGATATTGTTGAGTAGCACAGTGTCTCAACTGCCAGCAAGTCAAGTATGAGCACTAGAGACCAGGTGGATTACTTCAAAGGTTAGATATTCCGGAGTGGAAGTGGGAGCGGATTACTATGGACTTTGTAGTTGGGATTCCACGGACTTCGAAGGGTTTTGATGCTATTTGGGTCATTTTGGATAGATCGACCAAGTCCGCGCACTTCATTCCTGTTGGCACTACTTATACTTCAGAGAGGTTAGCTGGTATTTACATCAAGAAGATTGTCCGATTGCATGGAGTTTCGGTTTCTATTAGTTCTGGCAGAGGAACTCAGTTCACATCTCAGTTTTGGAAGGCCGTACAGAGAGGTATGGGTACTTATGTAGACTTGAGCACTGCATTCATCCTCAGACCGACGGGCAGTGAAAACAGACTATTTAGATTTTGGAGGATATGTTACGGGCTTGTGTGATATATTTTGGTTGTTCGTGGGATCAGTTTCTGCCGCTAGCGGAGTTTTCATATAATAACACCTACCAGTCCAGTATTCAGATGGCCCCGTATGAGGCTTTATATAGTAGGAGGTGTAGATCTCTGGTTGGTTGGTTAAAGCCTGGTGAGGCTAAGTTATTGGGCACATATTTGATTTAGGATGCACTGGAGAATGTGAAGTTGATTCAAAAGCGACTTCGCACGGCGCAGTCTAGGCATAAGAGTTATGCGGACCGGAAGGTCCAGGATGTGTATTTTATTGGTGATAAGGTACTGCTGAAGGTATCACCCATGAAGGGTGTTATGAGGTTTGGAAAGAGAGGAAAGTTGAGTCCACAATTTATTGGTCCTTTTGAGGTACTTCAGAAAGTTGGAGAGGTGGTTTATAGACTTGCCTTTCCACCCAGCTTATCGAGTGTTCATCTGATATTTCATGCGTTGATGCTCAGGAAGTATGTTGGTGACCCGTCTCATGTGTTAGACTTCAACACAGTTCAACTTGAGGGTGATATGTCATATGAGGTAGAACTAGTAACAATTTTGGCTCGTGAGGTTAGAAAGTTGAGGTCCAAGGATATAACTTCAGTGAAAGTACAGTGGAGAGGTCAGCCAGTGGATGAGGCTACTTGGGAGACCGAGCGGGAGATGCAGAGCGGATATCCTCACTTGTTTGAGACTCCAGGTATGTTTCTAGACCCGTTCGAGGACGGACGTTTGTTTAAGAGGGGGAAAATATAATGACCCGGTCTGTCGTTATGTAGCACCTGCATTTTTATTTACTGTTATTGACTGGTCATAGGTTGGTTGTACTGTTATTGATGTGTTAGAGTTGGTAGGCTTGAAATCGGAACGGTTGCAGTGAGAGTTTAGTCACTTAGTCTTTAAAAATGGCCTTATAGTTGGAAAAGTTAAGTGAGGGTTGGCTTATTGGTAAAAAACCTCTGAATGCGGATTTTATTGCTCGAATAGCTTCATAGGTTATTTGGGACTTAGGAGTGTGTTCAGAATATTTTTTTGATGTCCGGTGTAGAATTATGCTTGAATTGGCGAAAGTTAATTTTTGGTAATTTCCGGTCGGCAGTGGAAAATAGGCTATCAGGGTCGGAATGGAATTCCGGAAGTTGGAACAGGTTCGTAATGTCATTTTGGATATGTCTGCAAATTTCACGTCAATCAGAGTTGTTTTGGATAGTTTCGGCATCGTTGGTAGATTTTTAGAAATATCAAAGTTCTTAGGCTTGAATCCGATGTGATTTTGGTTTTTCGATGTTAGTTTTGGTGTTCCGAGGGTTCAACTAAGTTTGAATGATCATATGTGAAGTGTTGGTATAATTTTTTTGGGTCCCGAGGGGCTCGGGATTGATTTCAGGTGGCTAACGGACACTTCCGGACTTGAACAATCTGTTGTTTTGCTGGTGTGTTGCAGGGTGTAAATTCCTTTATGCGATCGCGGGGTGTCATATGCGATCGCATAGGTCTGTTGGTGAGGCCCCGAAATTTGTTCTATGCTATCGCACTTCAGGATCTGCGATCGCTGAGTAGAGGAAGTTCAAGTTGTGCGATCGCGTAGGAAGGGGTGCGATCGCACATGGGTCTTGGCGCGTGGGGTAAAGGGTAGCTGGTGCGCTGTGCGATCGCGTGCATAGTGCTGCAATCGCGTGAGGGAGTGGAGAATACCCTGTGCGAACGCGCCTCAAACATTCATGTGAATGATGTGTTGCGGTTGTTCTTGATCGTTCTGTCTGTTGGAATCTTCATTTTTGAAGTGATTCTTGGATCGTTGAATAAGCAGGCTACTTCCTCCCTCAGCCGTCTGCAGTCTTATGTTCTATGGCCATGGGTGCCATGATGCTTGAACATTTGGTTGGGATTTCTCTAGGCTGGATCGGTCTTCAGAGGTCGAGGCCATCTAGTATCCTTGATGCGTATGATAGAGGATATGATGGCAGATGCTTCAACATTGAAGTTATATTCTGATAGCCGTGGTGCTTCATTGGACCCGGCATTCCTGTCAAAACCTTATCATGAGCCCTCAAGAGCTATGGCCTTGATCATTTCTCCTTTCACCTCTAATAGGGTTGCGCCCATGTTTGTTGCCTCTATGATTTCCATTTTATGGATGGTAACGATCCTTTTCCGGCGTGTTATTTAACAAAAGAATCTACAAGCATGGGAAAAAATAAATAGAGTTGGGTGCTAAATTATGGTACCTTATTATCGCTCTCTTTGACGAGGTCTCCCCAATTTTCTTCAATAATACGTATTCGGTCTTGTCGTCCTCCAGATCATTCCCTTTAATTTCACATGCGTAAGAAGTGACATGCTCGTTGGGGTCGGTTGTTCTATCATACTTAGGAATATTTGGCATGAGAAACTTCTTAGGGATCGCTTTGGACGCTGCACACGGGGAGAAAGGCTTTTGTACGCACTTCTTGCAATCCAAACCCTTCAATATCGGTGGTACCCTCGGGATCTTATCAACCCTGGAATTATAGGTTTTCACCTTCTTGTCATTTGCTTCGATCTTCTTTTCCCCCAATCCAACTTGATTTGTTAATTCCTCGATATAACGAACCGGTCTATCGTTACGTAGAACCTGCATTTTAATTTACCGTTATTGACTGGTCATAGGTTGGTTGTATTGTTATTGATGTGTTAGAGTTGGTAGGCTTGAAATCGGAATGGTTGCAGTGAGAGTTTAGTCACTTAGTCATTAAAAATGGCCTTATAGTTGGAAAAGTCAACTGAGGGTTGACTTACTGGTAAACGACATTGGAATGCAGATTTTATGGTTCGGATACCTTCGTTAGGTGATTTGGGACTTAGGAGTGTGTTCGGAATATTTTTGTGATGTCGAGTGTAGAATTAGGCTTGAATTGGCGAAAGATAGTTTTTTGGTGATTTCCGATCGGTAGTGGAAAACAGACTATCGGGGTCGGAATGGAATTCCGCAAGTTGGAACATGTTAGTAATGTCAATTTGGATATGTCTGCAAAATTTCAGGTCAATCGGAGTTGTTTTGGATAGTTTCGGCATCGTTGGTAGATTTTTAGAAATATCAAAGTTCTTAGGCTTGAATCCGATGTGATTTTTGTGTTTCGATGTTAGTTTTGGTGTTCTGAGGGTGCAACTAAGTTTGAATGATCATATGTGATGTGTTGGTATAATTGGTTAGGGTCCCGAGGGGCTCGGGTTGATTTCGGGTGGTTAACAGACACTTCCGGACTAGAAAAATATGTTGTTTTGCTGGTATGTTGCAGGGTGTAAATTCCTCTATGCAATCGCGGAGTGTCATATGCGATCGCATAGGTCTGTTGGTGAGGCCCCAGAATTTGTTCTGTGCTATCGCACTTGAGGAGCTGCGATCGCAGAGTAGAGGGAGTGCAAGTTGTGCGATCGTGTAGGAGGGGGTGCGATCGAACATGGGTCTTGGCGCGTTGGGGAAAGGGTAGCTGGTGCACTGTGCGATCGCGTGAGGGAGGGGAGAAGACCCTATGTGAACGTGCCTGGGAGCGTGCGAACGCACAGGGTATTTTATTTAAAATCTGGGAAGAATATAATTAAAGCCCTGCTTTTAACACCATTTTTGAACGGGAAAAGAGCTTGGAGACAATTTTGAATAGAGGAAATCAGTGTTCTTCATAGAGGCAAGTATTTTGGACCCTAAAACTCGATTGTAGGTGATTAAAGACCTTAATATCAGTGTTTAATTCATGAAAATCAGTAGAAAAAGATAGGGTTAGGGCTTGAGATTATGAGACCTTTAGGGATGGATTTGAGAGGTCAAACGAACTCCGATTTTAGCGTTCTTTATATGTACGGACCCGTGAGATGATGAAGAAATTGTGATATAAAATTTGTCGAGTTCCGATATGCGGGCCCGGGGGTCGGGGGTTTTGGCTAATTTCAGGTTTTGAGATAAAATTGATATTTTTCAATTTGAATTCATTCCTTAAGCATAATTTGATGATAAAGGTCTGATCATTATAGATTTGGAGCGCTCGGAAGTTGGTTTTAGAGGCAAGCGAGTTGCAGAGTAGCTTTTCGGGCTAGTTTGAAGTAAGTAATGTCTTTAAATTTTGTCCTAAGGGTATGAAACCCCGAACCTTGCATCCTTTCACGGATTTTGGAATGCAAAGATTGGAACTTTGGAAATATATTCCCTATTTTGGCAACAATTGAGTTGCGAAACGGATTTTTTAAGCCTATAATTAATAGTATTGATATATTTTGATATGATTTGGGCTGTAAGCCATGTTTGGGGCCTAGTGCCGATCTGTTTACCCCTTGGGAGCTGGTTTTACTATTTTCCTCACTTGATATGTTATGATTTTCACTCAGCCTTTTCTTGATAATTGTTTTGACACTCAGAGTATTTTGATATGATATATTGAAAATGAAACACTGTTTTTGGGTCGAGAACCCGGTATAATTGTGGCCCGAGTGGCATGTTAAGAGTGTATGACTGAGTGAGGCTGCAGGCCAATATTGTGAGGATGTTATGATACGAGAGAGGCAGAGGGCCAATATTGAGAGTGATTTATGCCATGATGTGGATTGTTATAGCACTTGGGCTGTAGGAGCCCCTATGGAGTCTGTACACACCCCCAGTGAGCGCAAGTACGTATTAAGTGCGAGTGATGCCCGCGGAGCTGATACTGAGTGGCTGTGAGGTTGCCTGCTGGGCTGATACTGAGTGACTGTGAGGTTGCCTGCTGGGCTGATACTGAGTGATGGTGAGGTGCTGATGGAAATGTTATGAGAGATTATTATGGCCCGAGGGGCAGTGTTATGATGATTTTACTGAGTTTTGGACTATGATTCACTTCATTTTTCAAACTGATTTTACTGAGAGTTTTACTGAGATATACTGAAAATATACTTGTTTCAAAGGAGTTTCTTGAAATTTGTTTTCAAACTTATATATACTGTATTGAGACTTGGTGTTTTACTGTTTTGTGGATTGGTGTTTGTGCTGTGTGTTTCTTATTTCTCAGACTGTGATTTATTTTCATTACTACTGAGTTGGCGTACTTATCATTACTCCCTGCACCCCTGTGTGCAGATCCAGGTACTAGTGCGGAGCAGTAGCCATCTTTGTTTGTTAGCAGCAGCTTTACGAGATTTCGAGGTAGTTGTCCAGCGTCTGCAGCTTCTCCATTTCTCTTCCTTATTATTATTAGTTTTTATTTCATAGACATTGTATAAGATTTTAGCAGAGTTAGTTTTATTTCTTAGATGCTTGTGACCATGTTGACTCTAATCTTGGGAGGTTTTTGTTTAGACTGTTAGATTATTATTGGGGGCGTAAAGACTTAATGAAATTATTTATACTCTGGTTGTTTATTATTATTGATTTTTGAAATGCTAAAAGAGAACAATGGGTAGCTATGTGATGGTTGGCTAGTCTAGTTCCACGATAGGCGCCATCACGACCTGTTAGGATTTGGGGCCGTGACACTCGACCATCTTCATGATTGCGGATCGATCCTTTATTGATTTCCGTTCGATCTCATTGACACCGATTTGGCCTCATGAACAACTTCCTAGGACGGATCGGGCTCGGTCCCACTTGGTGCATTGTTCTAGTTTTGGAGTTGTGCTATTGCATGTTGTTGATCCTGCAATATCTTGAAGACACCCGATGGATGATTCCGCCTTCTTCATCGCCCTGTGTGATGTGACCGGCCGATCGAACATCCGTGCAGATGCTACTCTTAGGAACAACAACCAAATTTGCATTAATTGCAACATGGGAGTTGACGTCGATTGGGTTTGCTGCCGGAACTCCATTTAGGTCAAATAGAGGTACTTCGTTCCCTAGGGAGGCCATGTTGTCATTTTCATCATGTTGACCGAGGTCATTGTCCATGTGTACGGGTACTTCTTAAGAGTTTGACATGTTGATCATGGAATTAATGATACTCAAAAGAACACATGTAAAATAGTGTGTGTTACTAAGGTTAGTACCAGGCAATCAAAACTGAAAGAGAGAGAGAATGTCTCCCCCCCCCCCCCCATGCGTAGGAAACTCTCTCTCATCTCTCCTCTCTCTGGCGACAAAAATGGCCAACTAGGGCAGCCATGGCTGCGCCTCTCTCTCCCCAGCCTTTGGCTATGGGAGAGCCATCTCCCGTTATTGAAGAGAGCATCCAAAACCCTAACAATCAAAATACATATGCTGCACGCTTGTTAAGCAAAAGCAGACGCTACTTTGAGCCAAAAATACTTGAAACATATTGAAGTTATACATGGAGTTTCAACAATTCAGTTTTCAATGGATGAACGGATGGAATTCGCAAAGGAGGAGGGATTACATCAAGCTATTGTGGTGAAGCTTTCTTCAAACGCACCAGATGTATCCACGTTAAGAAACTTACTGCCGAAAATTTTCGGCATCAAAGGACAAGCTTTGATCGGCCAACTTGCACCTAGACAATTGCTTATTAGGGTTGATCAACATGAAGACTTTGTTAATTCACTTGCGAGGTCAGTTAACTACTTTAAATACAATGGTAAGGAGCACCAAATCAGAGTATTTCCATGGTCTGTTGGTTTTAATGTAAAGGAGGAAACGACGAAGGCAGTGGTTTGGATTTCATTGCCGAATCTGTCGACGAAGCTGTTTGCTAAGAAGGCATTGTTGTCCATAGCTTCAGCTGTTGGCAGACCCATAGCCATTGATAAAGCTACTCAGATCAAGTCACGTCCTAGTGTTGCAAGAGTTAAAGTGATTCTTGATTTAATGGACAAATTACCTGAGAAGTTGTGTTTGCAATTTGTGGATACACAAACGGGCAAGATTGTTGAATTCTTTCAAGAATTTGTCTATGATAACTTACCATTGTATTGTAACTGATGCAAACATCAAGGACATGATGAAAAAACATGTCGCAGGTTAAATAAAATTACAGTAAGTAACGTGCAAGTGCTGAAGAAACTGTTGTGCAAAGGGAAGAGAAAACAGTCATGAGCGATGGAAATTTTGTTGAAAAATTACATGGGGATGCGAGGGATTACTTGAATGCTAAAAGGGCTGCCCAACATATGGTAGAAGCTTCAGTACAAGATCAAAACATTGGGCAGCCAAGTTTATTACAGTTGCAAGCTGGAAAACCTCAGTAGAGTAATACTGTGCAAAAGGCTTCTATTGTGAACGTAAATATTGATGCTAGTCATCCTAAGGTTCAGGTGGATACAGGAAATAATGCACTGGTTAATCCTGCTGTTCTAAATGGTTTGGTTCAGTTGGATGCAACAAAAAAGACTGTGGAACACGCTAGAGATATACCTGCTACCACTGCTTTGGAGAGGTTGAATTTAGCCCTACAATCTAATCCTAATAGTACTCAAAATGTTGCAACAACTGAAGCTGCTGCTGCTGTTAGAAATGCTTTGGGTGGACAAGTTGCAGATGGTGTTGTTACAGGTGCAAAAGATTTGCCTGGTGCTCGTTATAAAAGCTGGGCAATCTGGTGAAGTAGCAGCCCATTTTTCTGTTGTCGTGCAACGAAAAACACTCTGTAATTCTCACGATTTGCGGGCTGCTAATGATACGGCTAGTCCAACTTTGGCAAGTACAAAATCAACTGATTTATAGGCTGGAGTTACTAATGCTTTGAAGGATGGTGTAATGAGTGATAACAATGCTGAGAAAAAGATTGAAAACTGGACAATGGTGTCCAGCAAAAAAGGATCACCAAACAATACAAAAATACAGCAGCTGGAGCAGAAGCAAGGAGTGGTAAATAGATCATCTAATAAAAGAAGAGCTTCAGGGGTGAAAGAGCAGGCTACAACACAAAAGTACATTGAATTTTCAAACTCTCTTAATGCCTTGATCAACGAGCAGGAACATGTGATGAATAAGGAGGGGAAGAGTGTACAGCAGTCTCTGATGCACGAACCTGTTTTGGATGATATTATGACGACTACGCAACAGTGTGATCGCGAGGCAACTTCAAAAGATGAGATGCCAAAATTTCGAGGCAGTCCAGAACAACAGATTCCTTCTAATCATATAGGTGGACATCTTGTTGTTTCGAAGAAAATTGTTCCAGTTGGCGAGCAAGAGGCAGTGGCAGCCACACCAACACTGCATATTTCTAGTCCGGATTTAGCTAAAATGGTGAAAGATGCCCATGCAGCGATGTTGTTAAATACAACTCCAAAGGTTAAGGCACCTTTGGTCATGCTAAATACCTCAGTTTATGAGGTCCCCTCACAATTGATGGATCAACAACCAAACATAGGTATGCTTTAAGTGTCACAAGCATCCACAAGCGAGTTAAGTGGTTCTAAGGATCAACAAGTTGTGACGAGTGCTATGGTTGTTAATCGCAAGACTTTGGCTAAGCGAGTTGAACATGAGTAAGAAGAAGATTATGCAGATAGCTTCTAAGGTGATACTGACGATGAGGCAGCTCAATGCTCAGGTGATGATTCTGAACCGAATAATTTTGGGGCCAAGGCCGAGGTAGTCCCGAAGCAGCTTTCAATTACCTCGACTAGCTTGCCCAAACAGAGAAGGCTAAGTCCAAATGCAGCAGCTTTTATACCATCGGGACAGAAACAAATGCACTCTAAGGCAGCAAGTTTGAAGGACATTGAAGTCACATCTGATGCGATGGTGATACCCAATGTTGTAGCTACTGGAAAGGTAACAAATGCAAATGCAATCAACAAATGTGCAGATACAAAATCTACTGAATTAGCACCTGTGTGTGGGACTGATAAATTCCCAACTGCTGCTGAATCCAAACAACACATTTTGGCAGTACAATCTGCCAGGGATTTGAAAATTAACGCTCCTGCGACAAAATATGGGCAGCAACATGTAAGCTCTCCAGGTGAGGTTCAAAAATCATATTTGTTAGCAAGGACAAGTAAATTGATTCCTACACGTATTCTACATGATCTTGTTTCTCATGACATGGATACTTTGAAAGTTCTTGATATACCGAGGAAGGTGCAAGGAGCGCTAGTGCCCGTATACAATGCTTTTGAAGCATTTGGTGGGGATTTGGGGCAAGATCTTCACGAAGAAGGCGAAGAGGAAGAATTATTGGATGCATCTTTTAAAAATGTAGCTCGGGAGGTAGATCTTTCACCTAGACATTTGAGAAGTGGAACCAACAAAAACAAGAAGAAGGCACATGAGAGGAAACATAGTTGGGATGGCAAGGTCACATAAGAAGTTGTCATTAGGAAACTTCCAATGAGAATTGCAAAGAAAAAGGCGGCTGCCCCAACCACCTCCACAAGATCAAATAGGTCCAAGAAGAAATGATGAAGTTTGAAGACATTTTGAAGAGAGTTGATGATGAAGACAAGGTTCTACAAGTTGAAGAGCTCACGAGATTAGAGAAGAAAGTGCAAGACTCTTATTTCTACATCATTCTATTATATCATTTTATTAGCATTATCATATGTAATTGTTGGGATCGAAATAACATGGTGCATGCGGAAACTAACAATACAAAACTTGATGAATGATAAATCATGACGACAAAAGAAAAATATCCCAAATTAAGCATAATAGTTGATAATTGTTTGATCAATTGATATACATATGATAAAACTAATATAAAAGAAGAAAAACTATCGAGAGAAAAATCTCCCCCTAAACACAACTCTTTAATGACTACATTGTGGATGCTTTTGTTGTTCTTTTTGTGAGAACTAGAGATCCTTAATTTATAGATGTGCAAAACTTGTCTTCCGAGAAAAGGATAAGACATATTAAGGAGATTTAATCCTTTTAGGAGTCTTTTTCATTCCTTCAAGAAAAAAGATTCTTAATAGAATTAGAAATTCAGGGCAAAATTCTAACAATCTCCCCTTGGCCTGAATTTTCTTGACAAAGTTGATTCATCTTCTTCACATAATCTTCATCACTGCTGTTTGCCATGATTAAAAATCGGTATAGGTTGAAAATCTTGGTATTGTTAAAAGAAGCCCAAGTATGGGTTAAAAGGAGTCCACGTGTTAAGAATAAACATGGGTTAAAAAGAATTTTATTTTCAATAAAGATGCAGCAACATGCTTTTTGAATACAATTGTGATTATAAATTTATCTCCACATGTAGCATGTTGAATAAATCTTCATTATCGTCTTGATCTAGACACACATTGAATGTGTATTCAACCTCGTTCAACCATTGACTCTGAACCATTAGCTCTGATACCACTTGTTGGAATCGAAATAACATGGTGCATGCGGAAACTAACAATACAAAACTTGATGAACGATAAATCATGACGACAAAAGAAAAATATCCCAAATTAAGCATAATAGTTGATAATTGTTTGATCAATTGATCTACATATGATAAAACTAATATAAAAGAAGAAATACTATCGAGAGAAAAATCTTTCCCTAAACAAAACTCTTTAATGACTACATTGTGGATGCTTTTGTTGTTCTTTTTGTGAGAACTAGAGATCCTTAATTTATAGATGTGCAAAACTTGTCTTCCAAGAAAAGGATAAGACATATTAAGGAGATTTAATCCTTTTAGGAGTCTTTTTCATTCCTTCAAGAAAAAAGAGTCCTAATAGAATTAGAAATTCAGGGCAAAATCCTAACAATTGTTTTTTTTTCTCTGAATTCACTGAAAAACAACCAATTTCAACCACTTTTAAATCATACCCACTTTTATCCATACCGATTTTTAACCAAATTTTTAACAATGGCAAGCAACGGTCTCTCTTTGAATACCCCACAAACCTTCACTGGTGAAAATTATCAGATTTGGTCAGTGAAGATGAAATCTTATCTTGAAGCTTATGATCTGTGGGAAGTTGTAATGGAAGACAGACTTATACAACCACTTCCTCCAAATCCGACCCTTGCCCAAATCAAAGCTCATTCAGATGAGAAAACAAAAAAATACAAACCCAAAACTATAATACAAAATTCAGTTGCAGATTCAATCTTCTCTAAAATCATTGCATGTGAGATAGCAAAAGAAACTTGGGAAACACTCAAACAGGAGTATCAAGGAAGTGAACGAGGTAGACAAAATCAGATTTTAAATTTGAAAAGAGATTTTGAATCTCTTAGAATGCAAGATGATGAGACCATCGCTAAGTATTCTGACCGAATTTCTTTAATTGTCAATAAAATCAGGTTACTTGGCGAGGATTTCAAAGATGACAGGATAGTTGAAAAAATTCTTGTGACAATTCCCGAGAGATTTGAATCCAAAATTTCTTCTCTGGAAGAGTCTAAAGATCTCTCTACCATCTCTGTTGCAGAATTAATAAGTGCTCTTCAAGCACAAGAGCAAAGAAGGGCCTTCAGACAAGACAAAGTTATTGAAGGTATTTTTTATGCGAAACACCAAAAAGAAAAAGTCGATTATCCTTATTGCAAATATTGCAAAAAGAAAACACACTTAGAAAATTTTTGTTGGTGGAGACCAGATGCATTATGTGAAAATTGCAAACAAAAAGGCCATGTTACAAAAGTGTGCAAGTTCAAAGATGCTCATGCACAAGCACTAATAGCAGAAGAAGGAATTGAGGATGACCTTCTTTAGACTGCAGCAACAGAAGCAAGGAGGAGTGTTGGATTTTGCATCTGTTACTGCTACTGTTTTCTAGAATAATTAGTTGTTTAGTTTTAGGAGGAGTCTGCTAGAAGACTCATAATTTTAATTATAGTAAGAGTCTAGTAATCTAGTTTTAGGAGGAGTCTACTACTTTATTTATTTGGCTATTTAAAGCCCTATGATTAATAAAATTTTAGAGATAATTTTTCAATACCTTCTTGCTGCTTGCATATTTTCTAAAATCCCAAACAGTAATATCATCATAGAGTATGTTATAAACTTTATGATGATCATAGAATATCTAGTTCGTTCTAGTTCTTATTTTTTTACATGCTTGCTAGTATATAAGGATTTTTATGCCTCAATAGGATTAGTAAGGTAAGGTTTATCCCAGTATGTTATTGCTCATGTCATATGCCTTTTGGGAAAACATCCAAATTGCTATGAGATTATATGCCCTCTTGAGACTTTGCCGGCAGTTACACCATGATCCTCTACATTAGGCTGCCATCATAAGGCAATGTGAGGCGCAAAGGAGTAATTATATAGCCAAGGCATAGAGGCTATACTACTGGTGCTTTTGTCCCCCTTATTTGTACTCTTCCTTTTGTAGTTTTTCTTTAATTATTAATCAAATAGATACTAGGCAGCTCGCCTAGTAGTATAATTTAGCAACAAAAAAAAAAAGTACCAGGCAATCAATATTATCCTTAGCCCCACGGTGGGCGCGAAACTGTTTACCCTTAAAATGGATAATAATTGAATTTATACGTGATTTTAAGGATACGTGATTTAACTTGACACAAACTGAGAAAATATATAAATTGATATGGAAATTGACTGTAAAATGAAATAAATACAAACCAAACGAATCGTATAGCTTTGGTCCTCGATTTAGGTCACCCTCGAACCAAGTGAAGATTCTGCCGATTTATGAACAGAGGAACGTAATAGAATACTAAAAGCTATAAGAAGGCAGTGTATTGCTTTTTTATTGTGTAAATGTAAAGTGTTTTACAAATGATCAGACCCCTTTATATAGTAGGGGAGTCCTACTTTTGTTACAACTCTACATACAATAAGAAATCTCATGATTGGATAATTAATCGTCCTTATCGTGATACATGCCAAGATTTTTTCCGTGATCCTTGCTCGATTACGGATATTTCGGCTTTCCGTTACTTGGCTAGGTAAACTTCCATGGGTCTTGCTCGATCTCTATTTTACTTGGTCTCGATCCTGGCCGATCTCGATGTTGATTGGCCTCTGAGTTATGAGGTCAGCAATCTAACTTCGCATCATGACTTGATATATTAAAAGGTTGAGCCTTGACCTATCACATTCCAGTCTCGATCAGTCATACTAAGAACAAGCTCTTATTTGACCGTATACACAAAGTCATGCAGTAAGGATACTTCTGGAATATAATGGTCCTACCATATTAAATTTTTATTCCATAAAGGAGTTGGCAATTCTCCCTTAGTGAGTCATGATTAATATACACGTTTACACGGCCATAGTTTAATTCTTTTTATTTTGGCATTGAGTAGGTTATACATCATGAAATCAAACTTAAAGAGGGCATTTAGAAAAATAAAGATAAAATGTTTTAGTTCTTGAGGTCGCATGTTGTTCTTTTGGAACATGAATAACTTGCTCATTGGCAATGATAGTGTTAGGAACATTTCATATATATATATATATATATATATATATATATATATATATATATATATG